>JAKCPI010012182.1:0-11038 GCA_023213315.1 Euborellia annulipes | reverse complement strand
AATTCAAAATTATTTTATTTTGAATTTATTTAATAAAATCGAATATTTTTATGAAATTTTTTTTTTTTGAAATATTCAACCATTGATTTATTAATTGAATTAAAAAGACCTAATCCTATTATGGGTCAGCTGAAAAAAATACATTTTAGAAAAAACTAATCTAACCCCTTTTAAATTCTTGCAACATGCAAAATATTAGGCTTACCATTTCGAATTCTCGGAGATCTGAATCTGGGTAGTTGAGGGTCGCTGGAAGATCGTTGCCTCCTTCAGCTTCTCAACTCGAATCACAAACGCACTGAAGGACACTGACTTGTGAGACACAAAACCTGCAAAGGAAAACTTTTTTAAGAATAACTTCTCACTTTTTTATCAAAGGATAAAAATATAATTTGTATTTTATCAAAAGGTATGAAATTAAAGAAATATTTTTCGGGTTTGTTGGAAAATATCAGACTAATAAATTTTTACACAAGCACAGAACACAACTTTTAATTACTGAAGCTAAGAGAAACGTGTGTTGTGCAACAACTCACACCAAATTTATTGTCTTGAAAATAAATTTGATTAATATTTTTCTATGAGTTCCTAAGTTATCCTGGGTTATTTATTATCTATTTATGGGAGTTTCGAAATCTTCCAAAAATTAATATCCCCTCCCCTCTCCCAGTAATAAGAAATTTTAGAATGACATTAAAATGTTTCTATCTCACTATGATATTTGCTAAATATTGAAAATAAATTTTAACTCAAACGGAAAACATTAATATCTCTATGCATTATAGGGGATGGGGATTAACCCCTCTGCCTTCATACCTCTACCCCTTAAGAAAATGAGACCCTTCACGCGAAATTAGCCAATATTTAATAAATAATTATTTTATTTTGATTTTCAACCCTTAACCCACCCCTATATAAAAATATATTAAGAAAATATGATTAACAAAAATTTAGGTCGTATAAAATGAAAATAATAGTAAATGACTTAAAGAAATAAAAAATAAATAAAAAAGTGAATTAATTTTTTTTTCAATGGCTCGCCCCCCCCCTCCCCCTCGTCCTTTAGGTTATATTCTCCCCTCTACCCTTGGTGAAATATTTAATTTCATATTCAAAAGAATCGTTTTTCGGAGCCAAATTATTTATTTTTATCAATTTTTTTTTTTTCAAAGATAAAATGCATAATAATTACCTTTATTAAGACACTCACGAGGGTGTGCTGGTTGACGGTGAGGTCAGGGTGAGTTGCACTATATTAATTATTCACTTTGATTCACTTTAAACACAAAAAAAGAGCAGCGCCTGTAGCCAGGCCACGCTCTCGACTGAACGAGATAGACTTGTCTCTTCTCTCTTATTATAGGAATAAATAGATGAAAATAACAATTCCCTTTTTATTAAAAGTAAAAAAATACCTTTTACTTTAATCTGACTATATTTAGAGATGAAAAAGAATGTCAACAAGTGATTTGGAATATTCCAAGGCCTTTCTTAAATAATCAACTCTTCATCTCATCTCTAATCAACCCTTAATATTATAAAATAATAATCAACGCTATTTTTTAATGTTTTCTATTTATTTGGCTTCGATTTAGCTAGAATAAATTTAAAAAACATTTTTTTTTTTTTTTTTTTTCAATTTTTCAACCCCTTATCCAATCCTAATTAACCTAATTAACAATGCTATTTTTTCAACTTTTTTTGTTGCCCACCCCTGTACTAGACTAACGAGTTTAGAACGAATATTATAATTAGAATAAAGAAGTTTTAATTATTATTATTTTTTTTTTCTAAGATTCATCAAAGAAAAAGTAAAAATGAGATCAAAAGAATAGAAAAAGATTTTTCAAAAATTACTTCTTTTAAGGAATCTCACCCTTTAAACAGTTTTTATAAGGATTCTTTTGTATTTATTTTTTATCAATAAAGGAATGACATAGAAGTCGAACTGAAATTAAAAAAAAATTATGAATTCATTTTACTAATTAAAATTAAAAAAGGAATTATTTAAAAAAATTCAAATTTTTTTAAAATTTAAGATCTCTTTGGGTATCCTAGGCAATTTGGACCCCTTCTCTATTAAATTCAATTGGAATAAATTTTTTTCAGATGAGACGAGTGGTCGTGACCCTTAGCACAAAGGCAAGAACTCTAAAACCTTCTGCAGTTTCATATGTCATCATTTCAATTCATTTCAAAATTCTTTAGGTCGATTTTTATTATATTAATTTTCATATAATAAAAAACATATCCAGATTAACGTTAAGCCCCAAAGGGGGAGAATGAATTAATTTAATTCGACATTTCAATAAAAATGAAAGTATAAATGTCATAAAAAAAATTATTTAATCAACCAAAGTGTTTTTATTTTATTTTACCCTTGCTTATTATATTTTTTTTTTATTTGGTTTAGGGGAAAAAATTAAAGACAAATATATTCAAATATAAGCTATATATCGATTGTAAATCGGAGTGGTGACAAGCGGAAGTAGAGAGGCAAGACCTAAAGGGATAAATTGACCAAGCAGCCTTCAGGGCCATCTGTTTCAGCAATAACATTCAATATATATGTATAGATACCTGAATAAATGAACCCTAAATGTAATATACGATTATATTATAATCTATGGCGATATTGACAGTGGCACAGTTGCGATTTGTTAAGCCTTTCTTTTTACAGTCTACAGGGTGTCAAAAAAAATATTTTAGGTGATTTTTATAAATAATATTAATGGTCGGCAAGCGAACAACTTTGCCTATTATTCTTAGAAAAATTGTAGTTTAAAGTATTTTATTAATTTAAATAATTTTTTAATACTTAGATAATGTAAATACAAATATTAATATTATACTCGGAATAAATTGTTTCTGAATATACCACCGATGTTTACCAAAAGCTTTTCCGTTCTTGGCCTTAACCACTAATTTATGAATGCAAAATTTCAAAAACAATTGAATAAATATTTTTTGAGTTTTCATTGACAAAATAAATAAATAAAATACTACAAGACACACAGACTTCATTCCAAAAACTACTTAAATGGATTCTGGGGACCTCAAAACGCATTTTGTCAGCTTCAGTTCAATTTTGATATTTTTTTACGATCACTTTACCAAAGGGCAAAGTTAAAAAATAATATTTTTAGCTGAACAAAAAATTGAAATTAAATTATATTTCCTTCTTCGTTGATCCTATTTTTATTTTTTCTGTAATTATCTTTATTTAAAATGAGGTATTAATTTTGTAAAAATTCTTTGAATATCACGTCAATATTATATTTCTTTATCCCTTCCTCCTGTATCCGGCCTTGGCCTCAATGCCTCCCCCTCAATAGATTTTCTAAGGCTGTTCCTTTTGATTTTGGCTATAACAGTTTCTTTCTTAGGGTTGTTTGTGTGCCAAATTTTGTTAAAATAGTAAGATATAATTATATTGAGGCGGGAGGCAAAACCCTACGATAACTACTGAAGATAGGTGGCATACAGTCCCTGAAAGATCATCGGAAAATTCTGAAGCGTTTTTTGGCTGCCTCTGCCCTTCCTCTCAACACTCATCACAGCAAACACCTCTTATTTATAAAGATAATAAATTTACTTTTTTCTTTGCATACCCCAACTTATATAATTTATTAAAGAGCATGTTTACAAATAGACAGATCGGTTTTTCGACTCTTGTGTCCTCCTTCCTTGGATGGATGGATTTTATGAGGTACTGGCCCTTCCCAGCCACTCAGCCCACTCCTCTCGGCAGGTCCCGGGTTAACCAAGTCGCAGTCATCCCCATTTTAAGGCACTTAGACCACCTTAAATTGGGCCGTTTGTTTCTGTGGGGTAAGAATTTCTCCCACTCCTAGCGTAAGAGGAGACTTATGCAGAATTGAATTATTTGCGTCAAGCTGGACTCGAACCTGAGTTATATTCGAACTTCTGATCCGTAATCCGTAGCTTATGGCTTAACCACTTGCCTCCTTCTCTTTCTCCTTTTATAGTAAATATTAATTTGTTTGAATTTTCTTCAACAAACCAAAACGTGATATACTATATAATTTCTTAATTATTAAAATTAAATATACAAATTAAACACTAGGTTATTTGTTCAAAGGTTTTATTAATTAAAAAATTAACACTTGTAAGTATGTAAGTACACTTGTAAGTGTTAATTTTTTAATTAATAAAACCTTTAACACGAAGATTTGAAACAAATAACCTGGTGTTTAATTTGTATATTTAATTTTAATTTACAAAATGTTTCAACGAGAACCAACGGTCGAAAGTTTAAATCTTATTCATAATTATTTTATTATTATTTTTTTTTTTTTTTTTAATTTATTTGTCTTTTTCGGCATCTAAGGCCATTTATTTCAAATCCCTATTTATTTCAAATGATTTGTAGCCAATTCAAATGAAATAAATTTTTCTCGCTTGGTACGGGAAGCGAACCCGGGACCGTAGGCACGAGAAGCTAATGTCTTCTCTCTGAGCCATGGGTCACGGCATTTCTTAATTATTTATTTTATTTTTTTTTTTCTTTTCGGCAACTCATGCCATATAAGACTTTTATGATATCCGTTATATATTAATATACATATTGGGGGTTCAGGCATTTCTATTTAAGCCATTTGGTATCCAAAAGGCTTAAATAAAATCATCAGACTGCCTGGGGTCTGAACCCGCGACTTTTGGTATCCGAGGTTAGCATGCTAACCCCTACACCAAGCCCCGAGGGCTTTCTTAATTATTAAAAACGAAATAAAATTGATTTGGCTTTGATTGTTGAAAAGATGAAGAAATATCCTATCAACTCCGAATTGATCCCTTAAGATGTGACCCTTTACATTTCTCTCACAAAATCGACAGCGTTGACATTTTACATTTTCATAAAATATTCAAAGAAAATAAGTTACTTTGGATTTTTTATGATGATGGATTATGAAAGACATTTTGGGACACCCTTTAGTACTATTATTTATTGGAAAACTCATTGAAGGATCAAATATAGTAATTGATATTCTAATAAGCCGGCAAATGACTCATTGTTAGCAAGGCCAAGCCTTCGTTCCCATTGAATTTGATTTATTAAAGCCTTGTTTATTTTGTTAATCATCACAAGGTGCTTATAATCTTTTGATTGAATAAATAAATAAATATTATCCGAAATTTGTTTATATTTTATACGATTCGATCGATGAAATAATTAAGCATGGATAAGGTATTAATGAATCATTTGGGAAATTTTAAGATAAATAATTATTGTCTTTTACCCAGTCTCTTAATGAAAAAAAAATTTTAATTATTTTCTAGGCTATTTAAATGAAGTAGAAACGTTTTTTTTTTTTTTTTTTTTTTTTTTTTTTTTTTTCAAGTTTAAATATACTTTAGCTCTCTGCTTGTTAAACATGATTCCTTATTTGGTTTAATTGTTTAAATGGAAAAATGTTAGTTTTAAAGTAAAAAGTAAATTTGTTTTTAAATGTTCCCACAGATGTCAAACACTCCTTCAACAGTGAAATTTTTTAGCACCTTCTATATTCGGAATGTGACGAAATTACTTTGAAAATTATAATAAAGAAAAAAAAGTTATATTAATATATAGATAATAATTTGGAAATGAAATATTATTAAAGTTTAAAAAAGGAATATTTAAACTTTGCATTCCTTCCTCCCTTTTAAGAGTGTGAATGCGTCTCAATGAAAGAAAAAAAAAAAAAAAAAGGTGGAAGATTGAATAAACTCAATCTTTTAATATAAATTTTTTTTTTTTAACTTATGCTCACTAGTCATAAAACACACGTTAATCTTTTGATAGATACCAAAAGGTCTATGTTTATAAATAAATATATATAATTATAAATAGATGGGATGGCTATGAAGCCTGCAGAAAGTATGAAATAATTAGGCAACACCAAGAAAATTTATTGGTCGACTTTTTTTCAAGACTTTGGACATGTTCTTTGGGTGACATTAGTAAAATTTGTCTTCTTCTTTCTTTGCCGTTATTATTCCCGCGGTGTGGGGTCGGTGGAATGAGTTTTTTTGCGACCGGAAGAAATAGAACAGGCCGGCCCGTCACACGGTCTGACACATGTTGAAAATATAGAGGCAACTGACATGTAAAGAACAGAAGGACTGCCAGTCCCAGCTCGGGTAGCTCGTGGTCGCCATCCACGTACCCACAAGATGTGGGCCCCTGAGCAACATTAGTAAAATTTGTAATTCTATTAAATGTATTATCACAATAATACAATTGCACATTTTATTAAAGATACTCAAAAACGCCTGGTCTGGCAAAATAAATTTTCTGATTTACTGACTATCTAATATTTTTAACAATTATTTTATTTCTAGATTAATAGGTAAAATTTTTCAACTCATCGATTAGGAAACCAACTGCTACCTTTAAGCATAAGAGGCAAAAGCTACAGCCCAGTGGCTAGCTAGCTACCTAATTATTTCATAACATCTGTTTATTTAGCTTCTTTTTTGCTAGGTACTCAAAGTTCCAGGAAAAGAGATTCAATGGCAGAAGGAGGCAAGGGCGGATACAGGAGGGGGATAAGGGGTAATCCCCCCCGGAAATTTGAAAAAATACCTTTTTTTTTGAAAAAAAAAAAAAAAAATTATTTTTAATGTAAAATTTTAAAAATTAATACTTAAAAATTTGATTTGTATTTATATTCTGGCCAACAAGTACAGAATGCGCCTTTAAATTACCGAAATTAAGAAAAAATAGTGTGCTGTGCGACGAGTCACACCAGATTACCCCCCCCCCCCCGAGAAACACCTCTGGATCCGCCCTTGGAAGGAGGAAGCAATAAGTTAAAAAAAAATTCCATTGTCCTAGAAGGTGAAGTTTAGTAATAATAGGTGAAGGGGAAGTTCAATAATATATTTTGGGTACAAACACACAATTAAACACTTTATTTAAGGAGGCTTATTACCGTGGACATCTCATTTCATACCCTTTTGAGGGAAGTACCTTTAGTCAGATACTCTCCCTGCATAATGTCCCCCAGTTCCACCCCCATTTAAATCCGTTGCGTGGTGGAGGTGCTGGGATCACCAAAAGGAATATTGTATCTGACTATAAACATTTTGTGGGCGTCGATCGAAAAAAGTAAAGCTATTCAATTTAAAATCCCACGGGAGTAGAATAATACATGTTAAAAATGAAAATACTATTTTTTATATACCTTCATATATCTCTTTAGGATTTAGTAATGTCAATGAGATTAATTATGAAATGAGAGATATTAAAAACATTTATGTCAAAGAGATCAAATAGATCATAAACGATTACTAGTAATCCCAGTAAACTATTCGATTATCTACAGTGTTAAATTCAGCCCATAATAAAACGTATGTGAAATTCAATATTTTATTTTATTTAAAAAAAAGGAATGTAATGAAAATTGTTCTAGGTAAATATTTTAGGGAGTAGCGTAACAAAATTTTTTTTCTGAGAGGCGATGCCCGAAAAAAAATTTAATCGGGGCATAAATCTGACTTTCTGGTCTCGGTAAAGTATTTCTTAAAAATTATATTTTTAATAACAAAATATTTCAATTACTCTTAAAAGAAAATGTACCTCTGTGTACGTTTTATTAAAAAAAAAAAGAACACAAGCACTTTTTTAGGAATTTGAGTGAGTTAATATAAACGCCATTAAAATATTTGCTGTTAAATGAGGCCGACTTGAATTCATATCACAATTTTAAGCCGCTGAAAATTCTTTGTCATCTCACAGTTAAGCAGGGAGTGACATCACGAAGAAATGTCTTGTATATTAAACAAGGTTGCCTTCTTTTTTTAATTTATTATATTTCGGATATAGTCACGCCTGGAATAAATGTGCAGCGACTTTTTTTTTAATCAAACTATTTGTTGATGGTAGCGAATATTTATTTATCAAATATAACCGTGATTATTATTTTATTATGCTTATCGAAAATAAATATTTAAACTATCTTTAATTGTTAATTAGAAAACCAGTGGCGTCATTTCAACCTTTTCTTGGAGGGGGGCAAACTTTTTTTTTTCTTAAAATTTACTTACAAATTACTCAAATTTGCCAAAAAGATAATTAATTATTTAATTTTGTACAGTTTATATACTCGTAAATATATTTTGATATATTTTATTTAGAATAATATAAAATTTTATAAAAATCAAAGCCTTTGAAGGGGCAAAGGACCCCTGCACCCCCTCCCCAAATAACGTCACTGTAGAAAACCTTTGGAAAATAAATGTAAATATAACAATAAAATTGTGTGATTTTGACTTGAATATAATCTACAAATATATATGTTGTTAATATCAGTCTGTCTATTCCACATTTTTACTTTCTCTTACCTATGTATATATGTAATATATATATAGAGAGAAAGTATTGGATTCGGGTTCGGACCCAGGCAGTCCGATGATTTTATTTAAGCCATTTGGATACCAGTTGGCTTAAATAGAAATGCCTGACCCCACAATAGATATATTCTCTACAACGGTTATCGTCAAAAGTCTTAAATGGCCTAAGTTGCCGAAAAGACTGTATGAATGTGTGTGTGAATGTGAGTGTGAATGAGAAAAAATCTGGTGTGACTGGCGCACAGCACACAACTTTCTCTTACCTTCGGTAATCGAAAGTTGTGTACTGTGCTTGTCACACCAGATTTTTTGTGTCGACATGTATTTAGTTTCCGGCAGTAGGGTACAATTGAATTCAATATGTAAAATTTATAAGTATGGGAAAATATTTATATTTTGATACCATGGCAACCATTTCTCCTATCTTTTCTATGGAGTACAAGAGTAAAGTGGTCTTCAGAAGATTTCAATCACAAAATGAGAATATACATTTTATAGAGAATCTAAAAAATAATTGATTTTTGAATTTAAAAAAAAATCGTTGGAGCAAATTTTGAGAAAATCGAAAAAAACTGAAAAAGTGAATCAGTAAAGTGCTAGTACTTTTTGGTCGATTTTGTTCAAAAGCTTCGTGTCACGTCCCATGGGGGGTGCCTAACTTAAATATAAAATTTCAACTTCCTAGCTCTTTTCGTTCCTGAGATATTTTGTTCACAGACACACAGACAGACAGACACACACACACACACACAGACAGACCATGTCGCGAAAACCACTTTTTTGGATTCAGGGGACCTCAAAACGTGAAGATCCATCAAAATCTCGACATCGAATTTTTGACATGAATCCAATACTTTCTCTCTATATATATATTACATATATACATAGGTAAGAGAAAGTAAAAAGTGTGAATGTTTTAAAAAAAAAAAAAAGTATTGGATTCATGTCAAAAATTCGATGTCGAGATTTTGATGGATCTTCACGTTTTTGAGGTCCCCTGAATCCAAAAAAGTGGTTTTCGCGACATGGTCCGTCTGTCTGTCTGTCTGTCTCTCTCTCTCTCTCTCTCTCTCTCTCTCTCTCTCTGGGGGGGGGTGTGTGTGTGTGTGTGTGTGTGTGTGTGTGTGTGTGTGTGTGTGTGTGTGTGTGTGTGTGTGTGTGTGTGTGTCTGTGTCTGTGAACAAAATATCTCAAGAACGAAAAGAGCTAGGAGGTTGAAATTTTATATTTAAGTTAGGCACCCCCATGGGACGTGACACGAAGCTTTGAACAAAATCGACCAAAAAGTACTAGCACTTTACTGATTCACTTTTCAGTTTTTTTCGATTTTCTCAAAATTTGCTCCAACGATTTTTTAAAATTCAAAAAATCAATTATTTTTTAGATTCTCTATAAAATGTATATTCTCATTTTGTGATTGAAACTTCTGAAGACCACTTTACTCTTGTACTCCATAGAAAAGATAGGAGAAATGGTTGCCATGGTATCAAAATATAAATATTTTCCCATACTTATAAATTTTACATATTGAATTCAATTGACCCTACTGCCGGAAACTAAATACATGTCGACACAAAAAATCTGGTGTGACAAGCACAGTACACAACTTTCGATTACCGAAGGGAAGAGAAAGTTGTGTGCTATGCGCCAGTCACACCAGATTTTTTGAGTAACTTCCAGTTAGAATTTCAAAATGAAATTTTATATGTATAAAGACGAACTTGTAAATTTTTTCATTTTAAAATTCCCATAACTTTCTGAGTTTACGATTTACGATTTTCTCCATTGGAAATGTATGGTGAGAATATTAAAATCTATCAAAAGAGCCTTCGAGTTCAAATAATTTAATAAAATTCCATGACCCTTTCTAAAGATTAGGGAAGAAAAACAAAAATGTTTAAGAAAAGAAAAGGAGGAAAAGATAGGTAAATGAATAAATGGATAGTCCACATGAGGACGATGAATAGACGCGAAGTCCGCCGGGAGCGGAAGGCGCGGCTAGTTTTTTTTTTTTTTTTTTTTTTTTTTTTTCAACATTCACACTTTTCCCTCATTCACACTCACACACACATTCACACAGTCTTTTCGGCAACTTAGGCCATATAAGACTTTGACGATAACCGTTGTAATTAATATATCCAATTTGGGGTTCAGGCATTTCTATTTAAGCCATCTGGTATCCAAATGGCTTAAATAAAATCATCAGACTGCCTGGGTCCGAACCCGCGACGTTTGGTATAGGAGGTAGGCACGCTACCTACTACGCCAGACCCGGGGGCACGCGGCTAATTCTTCTAAAGGAGACTGATGGAATAAAATATAGTTTGAATAGGTAAAAATGGCGTATAACTTAGAATTTGGTTGTTGGAAATAGGCAACCAAAATGACCAAATCTCTAATGCTATTTTTCTTTGTTGTTAGTCTAAAAACAATCACGGTTTGATTAAAATACAAAATATACGAAAGTCTTAATTTTGTCAGGGAAAAAATTTCCAGTAGTTGGGAGTGACTAAGATAATTTTTTGCCGATTTTACGGGATTTGAAAAATATCTAATTTATTATATTTTGTCTGCATTTTTTATAAATACAAATCAAATTAGTAAGTATTTATTTTTAAAATTTTATATTAAAAATAAAATTTAATTCCCCAAAAAAAATATTTTTTTTTCTCAAATCTCG
>JAKCPI010012181.1:0-28636 GCA_023213315.1 Euborellia annulipes | reverse complement strand
GAGGATTTGTTAACATTCATAGAATACATAAATGAAAAGAATACATAAATATTTCCCTATACATTTCCTTTGGGAGAAATCGTAACTTTAGAAATTAATAACTCAAAAAGTCATAGGAATTTCGGGACCTGAGTATTTTTCCGGGACTCTCCATAACGTCCTTTATAAGACTGTAAAATTTCGTTTCAAAATTACGGGAAGTTGGTCAAACAGAGCGTGACAGACAGACAGACGGACACACCGCTATTATATAGGCCTATATATAGGTATTAACAAGGGAAGTCAATGTTACAAGTTTCGCCTCTGATTAAATTACATACAATCTCAAACACAGAGTGTTTCGAGCAGCCTGATGACGTCATTTTCGGAATATTTTCCACTTTTTCGGGCGCAAGCAAAGCAAATGATTTATTTGTTGTTGTTGTTGTTGTTGCGAGCATATTCGAATAATTCCCCCGTCAATTCAATTCAATTCAATTTCGTTATCAGATGTCGTCGCTTCTTGGCAAAAAAAAAAAAAGGAAAATGTCTTGGCAGCAATCTCAACGAACCATCTTAATAATAATAAAATCAAGATAAGACTTGTTGATAATATTTGTTTGTTTGGCAACAGAAAATGTGTCAAAAAAATTGAATTATGATAAATAATAAAGTGTCAGCTTTGGGAAATGTGTCAAGTCAAGTTTTTGTCTGATGGCCTCAAAAAGACTGCACTGACATGACGTCATCGCATCCTTTGACAGCGCAACTAATTCAAAATTTTCCATAATAATATTCAAAGATTTGAATATAAAGTTAAAAAGTTTTCTCTATTTATTTTGAACCCAACTAGCTGGACCAACCGCCTCTGGTGGAATCCTGCTGACGGCACAGCACGCAACTTTCTCGACAGGTTGTGTGATGTGCTGGCACACCAGACATTTTTGTGTCGTAAATTCTTATATTTTACAAAATATATATTTGAGAAAAACGTTAATATTTAGTGAAACCTCCTTTGGCGTTTGCACCCTTTTGGGCATGCCTTGGATGCACTTTTTAACGTTTTCTTCCAATCCTTCATCACGATCTATGTTTCTCTGTTTGTGCGGCTTTTCTTCGGAGATTTTCCTTCTCAGAATTCTCTATCGGGGCGAATTGCCTGGTGAAGCCAAAACTTTGATTCGTTTCATCTCTAAGAAAGTTTTTACTGATTTTGGTTTGTGGCAATTGACGGAATCACGCATAAAAGGATCAGCAAACCATTCTTTGCATTAAGAACGATTCAATCTTAAATAACGCGAAAATCTTACAATTTGGCCATCCACTGTAATTAGTATCAGATAGCGATATTCCTACAATATTTCTCCTACTAAACACGAGAGTTCAGGGGTGGGGGCCTTGAGCGTAGTAGTCAACCAAACCAATATTTTGAAAATAGATAAATTATCTCGTTTTAATGCTACGAAGCTTTTTGGTTCCTTCAAGGCAAGATGAGCAGAGCCTCTATATTTTAGAGCTGATTTTGAGAAAATCGAAAAGCTTCCCTTTGAATTGCAACCTTGAAGTTCCTCGTTTCCTTCTTGTGATTTTTTTACGGCATTCAGAAGGTGGTTTTGACTCGAATGCAGAAATTGCATCTATTGATGTCGCGTTTAGACAAATAAATAGAAAATAGACTTGAAATGGCACTTGTTAGTTGCCAGCCCAAATGATTGCACGCCTAAAATGTCCCGAGTTTTGAATTTACTCACTCTGACTGCCTATGAGAGAGAAAGAATTGCGATTGTGTAAATCTAATGTCAATAATTTGATGGAAATACACGTTCATCAATCCAAAAAAGTGGTTTTCGCGACATGCTCTGTCTGTCTGTCTGTGAACAAAATATCTCAAGAACGAAAAGAGCTAGGAAGTTGAAATTTTATATTTAAGTTAGGCACCCCATTTTAATCAGCCAATAAATACTAGTACTGTACTGATGTAGTTTTGTAGTTTTTTTTCGATTTTCTCTAAATTTGCTCCAACGATTTTGATTAAAATTCAAAAATCAATTATTTTTTAGATTTTCTTTAAAATGTACCGGGTATATTCTCAATTTTCAATTGAAATCTTTTGAAGCACACTTTACTCTTGTACTTCATAGGAAGGATAGGAGAAATGGTTGCCATGGTAACAAAATACAAATATTTTTCTGTTTATAAATTTTACATTGTGAATTTAAATATATCGGCGCCCTCGGGGCTTGGTGTAGGGGTTAGCGTGCTAACCCCGTATACCAAAAGTCGCGGGTTCGGATCCCAGGCAGTCCGATGATTTTATTTAAGTCATTTGGATACCAAATGGCTTAAATAAGAATGCCTGGACCCCCAATAGATTTATTAAAACATACGAGTATCGTTAAAAGTCTTAAATGGCCTAAGTTGCCGAAAAGACTGTGTGAATGAGAAAAAAATTTATATATATCGGTAGAACTAAATACATCTCAACATAGGATAAGAGAAAGTAAAAATCTGGTGTGACAAGCCTTCAGCAACAGAAATTTGTGTGCTGTGCTGCCAATCACACCAGGTTTTTAATCATTTTATCTAATGGCGAAGAAATTTCAATAAATTTTTCTTTTTAATGTTTTTTAAACATTTACACTTTTCTCCCATTCACACTCACACACAGTCTTTTTGGCAACTCAGGCCATTTAAGACACGTACTGTTTTTAATATGTATGTTTTTAATAAATCTATTGGGAGCCCAGGCATTTCTATTTAAGCCATTTGGTATCCAAAATAAAATCATCGGACTGCCTGGGGTCCGAACCCTAGACCCTTGGTATACAAGGCCAGCACGCTAACCCCTACACCAAGCCCGCGGACTGAAAAACGAGGTGAATTTGTATCTATTTCGAGTTTTATAATAAGTTTGAAGCCATTTTATATATAAAAGAAGAGAGCCCAACTACAATACAAGTATGGCTGCCTTGCACCCCCCCCCTTCTATTTCGCCGCCAATCACATCACGTCACTAATCAGAGCGTTTAGTGCGAATTTCGGGCGGCTCTAATCAAAAAAAAAAAAAATCCCCTTAGAGTTTAATGGTTTGGAAAGAATGAATAATGGCCAAATTTCCTTTCTTTTTTTTTTTTTGCGAATTGAGAAAAAGAATCTCTCTCTAGTAGAGTGTATTAATTCCTTTAACGCACCGACTGAGCCAATCGGCCGTTAAAAGTCTGATGATGATGATGATCGAATTAAAAAAGAAAGAAATTTGCCTGTCTAGCAATCGAATTAAAATACAATCAGCAGAGATCTCATCTTATAATCAAAAATAAAATTAAAAAAAAAAAAAAAGGGTCTAATCATGGGCCAGCGAGTTGCAAAACTTTCTCTTCCCGGCCTCCACGGACATAATTGCGAATTTTCATAAAGAACAAGTCGAGGATTCGATCGTCTGGAGATCCCGGGCTCTCTCATAATGAACAAACAAACCTGGTGTGACTGGTCGCATATTTAGTTTCCAACAGTAGGGCACATTCGAATTTCAAGATGTAAAATTTATAAGTATGGCAAAATATTTATATTTTGTTACCCAGGCAACCAAGTCTCCATTTTTCCTATGAAATACAAGAGTAAAGTGGTCTTCAGAAGATTTCATTCACAAAATAAGAATATACATTTTAAAGAGCATCTAAAAAATTAATTGATTTTTGAATTTTAAATAAAATATTTGGAGCTAATTTTGAGAAAATCGAAAAAAAGTGAAAAAGTACATCAGTAAAGTACTAGTACTCTTTGGTCGATTTTGTTCAGAAGCTTCGTTTCACGTCCCAAGGAGGAGTCTAACTTAAATATAAAATTCCAACCTCCTAGCTCTTTCCGTTCTTGAGATATTTTGTTCACACACACACACACACAGACAGACCATGTCGCGAAAACCACTTTTTTGGATTCAGGGGACCTCAAAACGTGAAGATCCATCAAAATCTCGACATCGAATTTTTGACATGAATCCAATACTTTCTCTCTATATATATATATTACATATATACATAGGTAAGAGAAAGTAAAATTAGATTGTCTTTTTCTTATGAAAAAGTTATTATCAACAGACGCAACTGTTTCGGCTCAGACAGCCGACCTTCATCAGAACTTGTTTTATTGCACGTCATCTTCAATTCATAATTTCAACTGAGAGAAAATTTCTTTTTTTATTTCATCTTATGCTTGATTTTTATTTGTACTGAATTCCTAATTATATTTTAATGTTATTAAAGTCAAAACATCGTTCCTGGAGAATGATTTCATATCAAAAGAGTAAAGTTCAGAGTTTTGTTAAAATGATCAAGAAACTATTCCAGGAGCAAGTCCAGAAAAAGGAAGAAAATGTTTCCTTTGGCTCTGAGTAGATTTGCACGTAGTCTTATGAGCAGAGCGCGGAAAAGTCTTTCGACTCTTGTCAATTTCGGGACTTCTCCAGATTTTCTTGTAAGATATCTCCACTGATCTCATAAAAAGAAAAGTTTTTACTTTCTCTTACCTATGTATATATATGTTAATATATATAGAGAGAGAAAGTATTGGTTTCATGCCAAGAATACGATGTCGAGATTTTGATGGATATACACGTTTTGAGGTCCCCTGAATCCAAAAAAGTGTTTTTTGTGACATGGTCTGTCTGCGTGTCTGTATCTGTCTGTATTCAATTTAAAGAATGAGGGAATCGAGTTATGATAATGAAATTTTATATTTAATTTAGACACCCCTCTAGGACGTAACACGAACCATTTGAACAAAATTGGCTAAAGCTAATACTTCATAAATCAATTATTTTTTAGATTCTCTTTAAAATGTATATTCTCATTTTCCCCTTGAAATCTTCTGAAGACCACTTTACTCTTGTACTTCATAGGAAAGATGGGAGAAATGCTTGCCATGGTAACAAAATAATAATATTCTCCGATGTTTACAAATTTTACATCTTGCATTCTAATATATCGACGGGCCTACGGGCTTGGTGTAGTAGGTAGCGTGCCTACCTTCTATACCAAGGGACGCGGGTTCGGACCCCAGGCAGTCCGATGATTTCATTTAAGCCATTTGGATACCAAATATTATAAATAATCGTCAAAGTCTTATATGGCGAAAAGACTGTGGATGTGAGTGTGAATGAGAAAAAAGTATGAATGTTTTTTTCTAAAAAAAAAAATGTCTCGACGGAAACTAAATATATCTCGACACGAAAAATCTGATGTGACAAGCACAGTACACAACTTTCGATTACCGAAGGGTAAGAAAAAGTTGTGTACTGTGCGCCAGTCACATCAGATTTTTGGTAATGAAATTATTAGCTTAATCCAATTCTAAATAATAATAAATAATATTATTATTTTTTAAAAAAAATTTAGACTTACGGGGTACTACTCCGAACAACCTGCAGACCTTTAAGCAAATCCTGGGATCGCCATTATGACGAAACAAATATTCTACTCTCTTAGTACCCCCCGGTAGTACTCAACTTTTTAGCACATATTCTCTCGTTTCGTTGTGAGTGACAGAGAACCCCCCCCCCTACCCCCCTTAAGGGAAAAGGTTTGATTAATTAATTCCAACTAGAAGAGTTTTGATTTACTCTAAGTCATTCATGTCAATTGGCATTCTCAACCAGTGTTGTGACAGCTGAACAACAACAACAACAACAACAACAACCCTTGTCAATTAATTTAAAGGCCATTCATTCATTCCGTATATGCGGGAGGATAAAGAAATTCGAGAAGAAGCATTTTGAGGGGGGGGGGGGGGGGGCTCTTCCGTTGCTTGCTTTTCTTTTTTTTTTTTTTTTTTAAATAATAATTGACTTTAATGAAATAAAAAAAAATATATATATTTCTGAATACAGTGCAAAGAGGAAATAATTCAATTGGAAATTTTTCTCTCTCGGTTGAAATGATGAATTGAACGTTCGTTTTTAGGGAAAAGGGGTTCCCGAGGGAAAAGGCTGCTGCGATTGACAATCGGGCACTAAAAGCTTCTTTTTGGTTAGGAGGAGGCTGTCACCACCAACCGGACATGCATTCAAACGAAATGGACCACCTTCTTCTTCTCCTCTTTGTATGGGTGCGGGGGCGGGGGCGGAGGAGGGCTCCACCCCCGCCTCCTCTTTATTCGCTCTTGTCAACTTTTAAATTTGCAATTTCAGAATTCGATCAAAAGGGGAAAATTGAAATGCCAACTAGCCCAACGCTCTCTTCGTTTCTTTGTTATTTGTTCGATTTATTCGCTAAATAAACCCTTTTTGTTCTTCTTTTTGTACTCGAGCCTTCAAATAATCTACAATAATTGGAAAACATCGCCTCACAGCATCGAGATATATTTATTGTAGATTCCGCCGATATACTTGAATTCAAGATATAAAAATCTGGTGTGACTGGGGCACAGCACACAACATTCTCTTACCTTCGGTAATTGTAAGTTGTGTGCTGTGCTTGTCACACCAGATTTTTTGTGTCGACATATATTTAGTTCCCGACAGTACGAAACATGAATTCAAATGTAAAATTTATAAGTATGGGAAAATATTTATATTTTGTTACCATGGCAACCATTTTTCCTATCTTCCCTATGAAATACAAGAGTAAAGTGGTCTTCAGAAGATTTCAATCGCAAAATGAGAATATACATTTTAAAGAGAATCTAAAAAATAATTGATTTTTGAATTAAAAAAAAAATCGTTGGAGCAAGTTTTGAGAAAATCGAAAAAAACTGAAAAAGTACATCAGTAAAGTACTAGTACTTTTTGGCCGATTTTGTTTAAAAGCTTATTTATACGAGTTCGGAAGGTGCCTAACTTAAATATAAAATTTCAATCTCCTTGTACAGTGAGCGCCACAATTAAGTCCCCACCTGATAGCTTTAGCCTTAAGTATATGCATATATATTCCATGGAATAGTGTATAGTGAAATAATTTTACTGACCGAAAAGATAAAACGTAAGATCTGGTACAGATGATTTTATTTTACCTTTTAAAATTTAATATTATTTCACCATTTTCCATATACTTAAGGCCAAAGCTATCAGGTGGGAATTTAATTGTGGCGCTCACTGTACTGAATTTACCCCGTTTCCGGCCCCAGGGGCATAGAGGCTAGGATGTCAGTTGTCATCGCAAGTGACATCTCGCTAATATGGTCGCTTTATAACCCAACTAAATTTGATGACAGTTTTGGGATTTTCAGGCGAAATTTCGAAACTTTGAGATTAAAATTCTCACAGAAGATATTGTCCGATTTGAAATCAAATTTATATCTGTCATGTGCATGACCTCCTGATTAAGAGATAAACCCCAGGAGGAGAATTGGAAATGAATTCCCCAGACTCGGGCGTAACTAGGGGGTCAGGGGGTCCCTAGTTACGCCCAAATGCGTAGGCCTTATTATTCTTTGAAATTCCCGAGGTAATTTTTCAATGAAATTGCCCATTAAAAGTTGAAGAGCACGGAGATCAAAAGAAGAGAATCGATTGATTGATTGATTGATTGAGAGAGGAAGTGGGCGCCCCCCCCCCGATCAATATTGTTTATTTGAAAGCCCCTCTTAAATTAATTTGTTTCCAAAGAGCCATTTATTATTTATTAGATGAATTTCCCAATATTAGAACGTTCTTTCTCTCAAGAGGCTCAAAACATGGAAATTAAATTCTTATTCTAATAAGACGCAAACAACTCATAAGAGTTTTTGATCAATCAAAAAGGGAAGTGAAGAGAGAAGAAGGTCCAAATTCAGGCTATTACTATTTCTATCACAACACATTCATTGTGTTAATGGCGAATGGTTTCAGGATTTTGTTAAGGGGGGGGGAAATAATTTGGTGGAGGGGAGGACGAAGCAGTGGCATGCAGGGTCCGTCATCGTAGATTTTATACATTGTAGGATATGAAAATGCAGGCAGCCAAAAATCAAAACACTCTCGATGCTCTGTGAACGTTCAGAGAGGTTAAGTCTCACTAGAACTGTTCACTGAGGATGGGTGAATACATTTTACCCGAAACGTCTGAACGTTCCCAGAGTATCGAGAGTGTTTTGATTTTTGGCTACCTGCATTTTCATTTCCTATTTACAGCCATTAAATATTATTATGTTTTTATACATTATCTGAGCCGTACCCTTATATAATAAATATTGTATATGGGTCATTCCATGCCAAATCGACAAATTTTTTTCCTGACCCCCGCGGATTTCGCTGAACATTTCCTATCTTTTTTCTACCCCTTAAAAGACATTTTTGAGAATTTTTTTCAAATTTTTTTACCCAACTAAAAAAAAGTTATGGATTTTTGAAAAAAAATTGCTCTTTTTTTCAAATAACTATAATTATTTTAAAATTGATATTTCGGAACCCCGCAAGACTATAAAAATTTTGTTTTTTAATGGAGTTTTCAGAAAGAAATACAAAAATTATTTCAGAAGCCCGGATATATGAAATATTTCAGTTTTTTTGAAAAAACCCTAATTTTAAATCGACCATTTTTTTTAACTCAAAAAAAACTTCAACTAATTCTACAATTATCCCCCCTAATTTCAAGATGTGCCGACGATTGCTTCTATTTTTTTTTTTTTGTTATAAAATATTTTTTTTTGAAATTTGGTTTATTTTTTACGTAAATTTTTAATGAAATTTTTTGAGCTTTCTCGTGAAACTTTAGAAGTTGAAAAATGATATTTTATTCGAAAATTTTAAGTCATCATACTAAAAATTGTTTTTTTTTCAGTCTCGTACTTTACTGAAAAAAAAAAAACAATAAATAATATATAATTAATATTTTCAGGGGGCGGGGGGGGTGGCATGCATGTTATTCAGCGTTTTGCTTTCCATCTCCAAATTGATCAAACAGCCCGTGGGGGGGGGGGTTCTAAAAATGCTTGCAACTCCAATGACGTAGCCAGTCCAACGAAGCAAGAAATAAAGATGAAGAAGCAACTCCAAGATGTCGCCTCCTTAATCCAAATAACGGATTTTATAACACGCATAGAGTGACTGGGCGTTTCGCGCACATGTTCTACATTGCTGTACGGGACCTGATAGAGATAAGAGCCGCTAATTAATGAGAGAGAGAGAGAGAGAAGGCGTGTGTTGAGAGCCTCTCAACGTCTCTGCACGCGCCCAACACTCACTGACTGACAACGCGCACCAATTTAATAATAATAATTCGTAACAAGAGAAAAAACGATGATGCAATTAAATCGTCCTGCGGCTGCTGCTGCTGCTGCGAGCCTCTCAACTCATCTCCTCTTTTCTTCTTTTCTCTTCTCCCTCGCTCTCTTTCCAAGAAATGCTTCAAAATGGCCGCCCGCCTCTCGGCGAACAAAAAAAAAGAAGAATTTTGTTGCTTTTTGTTGGCTGCCACCCACGCCACGCTTTAAACAAAAACTGATTGATTACTGAGATCTGACTTGTAAATAATTCCCAAAGAGTATAAATAATATTTATGAACAAATCGGGTGTGACTTGGTCGAGATATATTTAGATTCTGCCCAGGTAAAAAGACAAGAAGAAAATGCAGACAATGTTTCTTTATTGCACGGCTAACGTTTCGATCCTCGGTTTGGACCATCATCAGAGCTGGGGAGCTGTGTCAAAAAGGCATATATAGGCCTATACTTGCTCCGAAACGGGAAGGGAGGGGCCTCATGTGCAATACAGAGATTTATGCACTTTAAATAACAAAAACTGCTATTATTGTTAAAATTAAAATGCCCTTCTCGTTATATGTGAGAGGATCGAGTCGGCTTTCGAAATTCTGGGTTGCGTTTTCTTCTTGTTTTTTTTTTACCTTTTTCAACATTTCATTTTTACCTTGCGTCGGGTATATGTTTTGACTGGGCGGCAAAAACGTTCATTTCGGGCCGCGAGTTTGACTAATTTTAATTTTTTGATTTCTCTTACCTATATATGTTATATATATATAGAGAGAGAAAGTATTGGATTCATGTCAAAAATTCAATGTCAGTATTTTGATGGATCTACACGTTTTGGGGTCCCCTGAATCCAAAAAAGTTTTCGCAACATGGTCCGTTTGTCTGTCTGTCTGTGTCTGTGAACAAAATAACTCAAGAACGAAAAGAGTTAGGATGTTGAAATTGTATATTTAAGTTAGGTACCTCCCTGGTACAGTGAAGGACAAAATTAAGTCCCACCCATGCGTTTTCTACTTGTTTCATTGTTTTTAAAAAAAGCAAATGAAAATCTTTATTGGAAGGTTTGAACCATGAAAGTTTCCATTAAAAAATATATAATATTTGTTTTAAAAACAATGAAATAATCACAAGTAGAAAACGCATGGGTGGGACTTAATATTGTCCTTCACTGTACATGACACGAAGCTTTTGAACAAAAACGGCCAAAGAGTACTAGTACTTTACTGATGTAGTTTTTCAGTTTTTTTTCGATTTTCTCAACATTCGTACCAAAGTTTCAAAAACAATTATTTTTTAGATTCTCTTTAAAATGTATATTCTCATTTTGCTCTCAAAATTGTTTGAAGCACACTTTACTTTTGTACTTCATAGGGAAGATAGGAGAAATGGTTGCTATGGTAACAAAAAATAAATATTTTCCATGTTTATAAATTTTGCATCTTCACTAAATACATATTGACACAAAAATCTGGTGTGACAAACACAGAACACAACTTTCGATTACCAAAGGTAAGAGAAAGTTGTGTGCTGTGCGACCAGTCACACCAGATTTCTTTTGTAAATTGTTTAAAAGAGCGCAGATATTAAATAAAAAAGACAAAATATAAAATAAAGATTGGACAGATTAGTCCGTGTTTTGTGCGAAAAGTCGCTCGTTAAGCGAATTACTCGTTATGAGAGGTGCTCGTTAAGCGAGGTTCTATGAATTTTGTTAAATTTATTCACTTATTTTAATATCTCATATTTTTGACCCGCACTGTATATAACGTATATAGATAAGAGAAAGTAAAAAAAAAAATGCAAAATTTGACGTTTATTTTGTTTGGTCCGGAGGGTGATGCAGAGACTCTCTAAATAGAATCAGAGAGTCCCGTGAGAGATTAAAGCATTCTTTGTATTTGATATATAAAAGAAAACTCAAATTCTTCTATTCAATTCAATTTTATATTTTAGAGAAGAGAAGAGTGTTTTGTAACACACAACAAATGATTGGATATAATGTTACAAACAGTGACTCACTATCTGGCTGGCTGGCTGGCTGGGTGTCTTTTCATAAGAGAAAAAGGGGAGGGTCTCTCTCTCTCTCTCTCTCTCTGTATACAAATACAAATACAAATAAACATGGAAGCCAAACCAAAGAGAGAGCAGCTGGAGGGCCCGCCATTGCTCTCAACGGATATCTCCTCTCTCTCTCTCTCTTTATCAAGGGCTTTTTTTCTATTTAACCCCTCCCAAATGAACATGTGCTAGAGGTACACAGAACATGAAGGCTAAATGGCGTTGCAATTAGCCAATGAGGATTTGTTTTAATTTTATTTAGAAACGCCTCCGGCGGGCAAGTTTTGGGAGCCCCAGCCCCAGCCCCAAGTCGTATACCCAGAGAGCTGCTCACAGAGCCTCTCGAATTTAGAAATTTGATTAGAATTAATTTTCCAAAATATTTAAGAGATTCAAATGATTACTAAGTTATTCCCTGGCCCATGTACTTAATTTCAAATGGATTCATTGAAAAATGTGGATTTCTGCTTTTTGAGGTTGTGGCTGTCTGTGATGTAATTATAATGGAGATATCAGTCAAATTGGGATTATCCAGGTACAATAAATCTCCCAGAATAAGACAACGTTTCTGAAAATCGGCACTATAGGCCAGTCAAATTTCACATTAAATTCGCAAAACGCGATATAACGCTGCATTTTTGGTATGTTATTAGGAGAGTGTGAAACCAACCACATTTTGCAAGCAAAAAAAAGTTGTGCTACCTGCGTAATACGAGAAAAACTTCAACATTTTCGGACATTTTTCAATTTTTGCAGTTTAATTCAAAAACTATAGGCTTTTTGACATTAGTTGTTATTATCATTTTTAAAGTATATTAAATTTCAAACAATTTAAGCTAAATCACAGCTCCATAAGTTTAATAGTTTTTGAGATATGATGCAATTCCACGTAGGTTTATTTAAAACTTGTATTATTGGAATTTTTGTTTTTTTAAGATTACAAGAGAACTATAAGAGTTAATGACCCCGTTTTGCGCTTAAATGAAAGGTAATTAAATGTGCTAAAACTCAATTTATCACAATTTTTCTCTAAGCATGAGCCGTTATGCCGATATTCGACTTAAAACATAAGTAAAATTGAAAATTGTAACATTTCTGAAAAACACGCTCATATTTCAAGCATCTTATCTCAAAAAGTATTAAACTTACGGAGCTGTGGTTTAGCTTAAATTGTTTGAAATTTAATATACTTTAAAAATGATAATAACAACTAATGTCAAAAAGCCCATAGTTTTTGAATTAAACTGCAAAAACTGAAAAATGTCCGAAAATTTTGAAGTTTTTCTCGTATTACGCGGGAGCACAACTTTTTTTTGCTTGCAAAATGTGGTTGGTTTCACACTCTCCTAAGGGCTCCAAATAACATACCAAAAATGCAGCGTTACTTCTCGTTTTGTGAATTTAATGTCGAATTTGACTGGACATTCACTGCAATTTTTGTTTTTTAAGATTACAGGAGAACTATAAGGGTTACTGACCCCATTTTGCGCTTAAATGAAAGGTAATTACAATAATTGTGCTAAAACTCAATTTATCACAACTTTTCTCTAAGCTTGAGCGGTTAAGCCGATATTTTTGCCCCCCCCCCCCCCCTCCAAGTTAGCAAGGGTCCTCGAGGTCAAAAACCTAGGATAGACATCCTAGATTACTCCCCAAATAACCTCTAAAAATTTCATCAACTTTCCCGGTAAGAAGTTATATCACTATCAGGAGAGATTTCAATTTTTTTTGTTTGCTATCGACGTTTCACTTGATTGCAAACCTTCATCAGGAGAGCTCCTATAAACAGAAAGGCGTCAAAAGCTAAACAATTTCTATTGCGTCCTACCTGTCTGTCTGTCTGTCCTCGATGATCGCCATTTCCCCTCCTCTGATCCTCTTCGACGGCGATTTTATTAATGCAAAAAATAATAATAAAATTTCGACACCTTCAAAAACAAAAATTGTTTCAAATGCAATTAAAAGCAACAGCAAAAGGTGACGTCATTAGCCTAATGAGTTGAATAATTATCGGGGGATTTTTGAACGAGGCAATTGTTGCGTTACGTAGTTAAAGTGCCATTCAAGTGAACTCAATTAAACTAAATTTTAAACAAGCCCTTGACGGGAACAACAATTTGATGCATTTTCGGCAACGAGAGAGAGAGAGAGCTCTCACCTCAGAGAGCAAGCAAGCAAGCAAGCGAAAGGAACGAAGAGGGGGGGGGGCGGGGGGAGCTAGTCAAACGTAAAGGAAACGATTTTGTTCCCATTTGGGACAAATTGATCTTGCGTGCTGTGCGCCGCCATAATGCGATGATGACGACATCCATATCCGGCCTCCGCCATTGCAATTCACGCAAAAGACTTGAGAGTAATCAGTCAGATAAAAAAATCTCTCTCAAAAGCCCTTGAGAGGGATGAAAAGAACGAAATCAAAATGGCTGCTGCTGCTGCTTCCTTCTATTCTATTAATTACGCTATTATGAAAAACGTTGGTGGGCAGGCAATGCCCACGACGCGTCGATATTCTCTTCAAAAAACTCACAAATCTCAGGGAGATTCCAATAAGGCCTCTAGTCAGTCACTAAATTCATTTGGAGGTGGAGTCCCGAAAATTCGGGACGTTTCGGTCCACATTTATTCGACCATCATCAGGCAACCATATGTTGATTTTAGACTTGTTAATAACTTGCAAAATCATCAATGAAAAGTCACGAGTCATGAATCACAGCAAGTTGTAACAGAATATGACTAGAGAAAGTCCGGTGATTGTGCAATTCAGGATTTTTATAAATAAATCATGATAATTCCTCAAATTTTATTCTTATCATACCATGGACAGAGAGTGAATTATCGGGTAGATTCAATATTAATTTTAAAATCAGGCAGACATTATGATGTGATCAAAATTATAATATATAAATCAATTATTTTATACGTTGTAGAAATTAATTCATGTTTTTTATTAAATTAAATATACAAATTAAACACTATTATTTGTTTCAAAGGTTTTATTAAAAAAATTAACACTTAATACGTATTTCGACAATTTCTTTCATCATCAGAAGTGATTACATTCTAATTATTAGGTATTAGAATGTAATCACTTCTGATGATGACAAGAAATTGTCGAAATACGTATTAAGTGTTAATTTTTAATTAATAAAACCTTTGAAACAAATAACCTAGTGTTTAATTTGTATATTTAATTTAATTTACAAAATGTTTCAACGAGAACCAACGGTCGAAAGTTTAAATCTTATCATGTTTGTTTGTTGGAAGATGGATAACCTGTGCATGTAGAGTGAGGGGCAATATTAAGTCCCACACATGCGTTTTCTACTTGTGATTATTTCATTGATTTTATAAAAGAAAATCAAAATCTTGATTAAATTTTCTTGGTGTGAACAATGAAAGTTTTCATTAAAAAATATATATTTTTTTTAAAAACAATGAAATAATCACAAGAAGAAACGCATGGGTGGGACTTAATATTGTCCTTCAGTGTACAGTCCCTTTCATTTACAGTTCATCTATGGAGCCTTTAGTGAGTTGGGGATAATGTCCTTCCTTATTTTAATAAGTTTGAATAGATTTATAAATAAACTTTATTTCTAAAATTTTCGGTCAATTACCAATTCTTGTTTAATTTTTACAATATATTGTGTATGTAGTCCGAGAGTAGAGGCGTACATATCTATGGATAATATATAATTTTGGTGTATTGTAGGGGAGGCTGAAAATTTTCTTGATAAACGTTTGCTCTCAAGAGTTTTTCCACTTCATCATATTCTTGGAATCCCCATACCTGTGCTGCGTAGCACATCAGGGACCTGACACTTGGCCGATAACGGCATGATATTTTGTTTTAAAAGGCAATTCAACCCTGCGTGATGAATACTTATTTTTTAGAAGTATTTAATTTTATTTTTGGGTTTTTAGCCTTCTTCATAACCTGGAGCACAAATTACAGAGATATTATCAGAACATTACAATCAATAAAATTAAAATTAAAGTAGAAATTTGACCTCAATTTTTTTTTATCTCTTGCTCAAATCAGATCACATTTCTACTTTAATTTTAATTTTATTGGTTGTAATGTTCTGATAATATCTCTGTAATTTGTGCTCCAGGTTCTGAAGGCGGCCTTTAGCACTGACTTGTCCTGGAAATAAAAAATCTATTATTTTTTATTAAAATTTGCATGAAGCATTGGAACTGCTATTCAAATAAGGAGTGAACTTGCACAATCACCGGACTTCCTTTAGCCATATTTTCTGTTACACCTTGCTAATTTCTGTGATTCTTGACTCCTGAATTTTCATTTATGATTTTACAAGTTCAACTTAAGAATCAATATAGTTACGTATGACGCCTCCCGATTGCCTGATTGCCTCGGGTAACTCAATTCGATCATTAAAAACATTTCCTACGAAATTCACACAAAATTTATAAATCACTTGATATCTCGAAGCAATAAATCTATGGCTTTGAGCCCTTTCATAATGAAGGGCGCAAATAAAAGTAGAAATAAATATGGAGTTGCAATTATGAAGAGGGATTTCCTGGCAATAAAAATTCCTCCGACAGGGGCTCAAAACAAAAAGGAGATTTGATTTCTGGTGGAGGAAATGAAGAGAAAATCAAGGGAAATGGCCCATTTCCCTTCCCTCTTGCCATTTCCCTCGATATCACTATAATCGCTATTCCATTTAAATAAATATCATTTTGATTTTCTCTCAGTTTAAATTCAATTTTCGAAACTCTGCACTCTGCAATATCATCATTTCTATAGGCATATATAAAGCGCTAGCCACTGACTTCCTGTCACTGTGTGTATGTGCCTGTTCTCAGGGAGGGAAATTTACAGCTATGCTAGATCTGGTGTGCGAGCGCATCACACAACTCTTGATCACCGCACGTGTGCAGAGAGATTTTTGTACTTGAATTTGTATTGCGTTTATGTGTATTTGGCCCCTGAGGATCCTTTATCTATTTATTTAGATGCGAAATCCTAAAATACTCAGCCAACATTTAGTGCTAATAGGTGAGAGCGAACTATTCTTCTGCGTCTCAGAATCTACAGAACTGTCGGAAACTATGAACACGAAAAACCTGGTGTGACAAGCAAGCAACGAGTTGTGTTCAGTGCTGTGACCAGTCACACCAACAATTTCTTTTTCATTTTTAATTAAAGGGACGTGGGAAGCCATCTTGGCTGCTTTGTTTGAATCTCCCTGAAATCATTAACGTTAAAATAATCCAGGGATAGCTCGATTCTCGAAAATTAATGACAAAATCATCATTAAATTGCGGAATGTATTCTTTTTGATGGCGGCGATGACAACAAGAGGGGAAATGCCAGCAACCAATAGGTGCTCGTGTGGAATAAGAAAGAAGCCAATGCAAGTGGTGTGAAGAAGCAACTTCACTCTACGTATGCTAATTAAATATTCTCTCTGATTCCCGGAAACTAAATACTGCAGCTATATGACGTCACAAAAATCATTGAATCTGTGATTTTATATTATACTTCCGGGGATGACTGATAAGTCGAAACACGCGTTAAATTTATTTTAACACACACATCCTCGAGTTTTTATTATTTATAGCATTCAAATTTAATTGACACATCACTTGGACAAAAACTTTGTTTCACTCGCATCTTCAGAGCAAACAAACAAAATATCTGGCGGGACTGGTGCACAGCACGCAACTTTCTCTTACCGTGCTGGTCACACCATATATTAAGTTTCCCAGAGCACCTTGCGTTTTAAATGTTGACTGCTTGAAATAAACTCTGGTTATTTTTCAAAATTTTAATCTCATATTTACACAATAGAGAATCCCAAATAAATACAAAATTTCATAAGAATTGGTTAAATAAGTAAAAAGTTAAGGGACCCCCTTTTGAATCGACATTAACATGCAAATCCCCATCTGGGGATTTAACATTGGCTCTATGGAACGAAGAGCCGGAGAGTGAATTTGAAAAATCTGAACTATTACATCAGCAAAGTGTACTTCAAAACACTTTTAAGGCAAAATGAGAAAATACATTTTAAAGAGCATCTTAAAAATAATTGATTTTTGAATTTTAAAAAATGTTGGCGGAGAAAATCGAAAAAAAAAAACTAAAAAAGTACATCAGCAAGTACAAGTAGTTAGTACTCTTTGCCCGATTTTGTTCAAAAGCTTCTTTTAAGTGTCTGGGAAAGTATCCAATTTCAATCTGATAGCTCAATTCCTTCATGCTAAAAATCGTTATAAACAGACTCAGGGGACCTCAAAACGTGAAGATCCATCAAAATCTCGAATTTTTGACATGATCGCAATACTTTCTCTCTCTATAGTACATAGGCAAGAGAAAGTAAAAAGGAACTGAAACCCAAGAAATGCACCGTGAAACAGTAGAGTGAATTCCTGGCCATCTCTCCCGTCCCGTCCCGTCTCGCTAAGGCCATCTCTCCCAGACGCTCGGGGCTCGGATTTTTCAATTTTGTTATTTTTTCTTATAAGAAATTATAACATTTTTGTTAAATAACCTATAGTTTAACGTTTAACGTTTCAATAACAATAACAATTACAATCTACATAAATGAAGTTTGATTTTAACTGGGCCTTGAAAAAACTATGGCCAACTAGCCCGGGCTTGCCATAAAACAAATGCCCCATCTATAGGAGTCTCTGCCAGTACAGTACAGGTACCCCCTCCCCCTCCCCCCTGAATGCCATCAAGATGGTGGCATTTCCCCTCTTGTTGTCATCGCCGCCATTAAAAAGAATACATTCCGCAATTTAATGATGATATTGTCATTAATTTTCGAGAATCGAGTTATCCCTGGATTATTTTAACGTTAATGATTTCAGGGAGATTCAAACAAAGCAGCCAAGATGGCTTCCCACGTCCCTTTAATTAAAAATGAAAAAGAAATTGTTGGTGTGACTGGTCGCCGCACTGAACACATCTCGTTGCTGCTTGTCACACCAGGTTTAGAACAAAATATTTATATTTCGTTAGCATCAACAAGCTTCAAACAATTTCGGGTGTAAAATGAGAATATACATTTTAAAGAGCACCTAAAAAATAATCGCCTGAAACCTTTGTCCTAGCACAAGAGGCGAGTTCTCTACCTCTGCGTGGGGACTCAAAAAAAGTAATTAACATTTAATTTTAACCAAAGAATAAATAAAATGTTAGTGTAGAAATCGTCGCTGTTAAGCAATGACTGAATAGCCAAGGGCTCAACGGCTAGATGGGGTCGCATCGCGTGATGTCAAATAAAGAAATTGTCGCAACAACAACAACAACAACGACAAGAGCGAAAAACAAAATCCATCATGGCTGCTGTAATATGAATAGAAAGAAGAAAAGGAATAAAAATGGTTGCATTTACTGCATATGATGGGAGGGTCTATTAAAAAGAAATAAGGGGAGGGGAAAGGGGGCGGGAAAAGGGGTGGTGCCTGCATGACGTCATCGGCGGCCATCTTAGAGAGACAATTAGACAATGCACCCCTCCCGGAGGGTTTTTTTTCATTTCCCCCGTCATAAATATGCGAATGGGCTTGTGGTTTATGGTTTGTTTCAATTATGAGAAAACAAGGCTCTCAGCTTTTTGATCTTAAACAAAAGGAAGGAAAGATACGTTAAAAGTGTTTTTTCTCTCTCTCTTTCTTTCTTTCTTTCTTTCATTTTCGATTTCTCAAATTAAAAAAAAAAAAAAAATTTTTTTTTAATTTGTTCAATTGACGAAACGAAAACATTTTATTTTAACGAGTTCTCATTTGATATTGTTTGCTTTTCGTGTTACGTAAATGTGCGTAGTTGGATAAATCCTTTTATTTAGTCGATGTCGAGATTTTGATGGATCTTCACGTTTTGAGGTCCCCTGAATCCAAAAAAGTGGTTTTCGCGACATGGTCTGTCTGTCTGTGTGTCTGTGTGTGTGTGTTCAATTTTAAGCATGAAGGAATTGAGCTATGAGGCTGAAATTTTATATTTAAGTTAAACACCTCCCGGGACCGGAAAAATAAGCTTTTAATCAAAATCGGCCAAAGAGTACTAGTACTTTACTGATGTACTTTTTCAGTTTTTTTCGATTTTCTCAAAATTCGCTCCAACGATTTTTTTTTAAATTCAAAAATCAATTATTTTTTAGATGCTCTTTAAAATGTATATTCTCATTTTGCGATTGAAATCTTCTGAAGACCACTTTACTCTTGTATTTCATAGGGAAGGATAGGAGAAATGGTTGCCATGGTAACAAAATATAAATATTTTCCCATACTTATAAATTTTACATCTTGAATTCAATTGTACCCTACTGTCGGAAACTAAATACATGTCGACACGAAAAATCTGGTGTGACAAGCACAGTGCACAACTTTCGATTACCGAAGGTAAGGAGAAAGTTGTGTGCTATGCGCCAGTCACACCAGATTTTTTAATTTTTGTTAAAAAATTAATTAATTACTAACTTGGCAAAGCTATCTTCGGAAACTAAATATATGTCATCAATTCTCAAAGTAACCCTTCGAGAATTGATGACATTCTGCTTGACCTGTTTCTTGAATATAAATATATGTCGAGACGAAAAATCTGGTGTGACAAGCACAGAGTTGTGTGCTGTGCGACCAGTCGCACCAGATTTTTATTTTATGCACGCGCCTCGCCAGTCGATGCTCGTTTCGCTCTCACAATTGCTTGACGCGCTCTCGACTCTTGCACTGTACTTGATAGGAAAGATGCGAGTCCATGATAACAAATACAATGGGATGGAGAGCAGAATCAAAACTAGATTCTTTTTACTTTCTCTTACCTCTATATATATGTTAATATATAGAGAGAGAAAGTATTGCGATCATGTCAAAAATTTGATGATGGAAATACACGTTTTGAGGTCCCCTGAATCCAAAAAGTGACTCTGTGTGCGGATTGACATTGTAGAACAAGGCGCTACATTAAAATGTTAGGATTCATAAGTTAGAGCCCCCCTAGAATCTCAAAAAGGTTTGAGAAATTGTTTCCACCTTCCCTTCTTCAAAAACTTCACTTTGTTCTTGTAAGGTCGAGACTTGAATTTGCACCTTTGATCTGGTCCCCTATCACCAATGTACAAATCAACATGATTGAGGGAGTCCAGAAACAATTTCTATTTTGGAAAGAAATTGAAATATCGGGAGATATCTTGAATTATTAGATATGTTTGTGTCAAGAGCCTTGCCGAGAGAAGAGATGACTCCATTAATTACTTGAATAATTAGAGGGCTTTAGGGCCCCAGCATTTTCCCTAAAGGTACGTGTACACTGTAGATTTAGTCTCGTTAGAACTATATGAGACTCAATCTACAAATGGACACACCATTGAGAGCAGTCTAGCGAGATTGACATAAAATCTAGCATAAATAAAGACATAAAGACATAAATCTAGCTAGAGTATCAGTGGACACACCTCCGAGACTTTCTCTCTAGAGTGATCTCGCTCTATTTGACTGATTAAATAGAGCAGTTGCTCTAGCTGCTTTTGACTATCTGAATTGAGTATCTTTTTGCCTTATTATTGGTTCTATCTTCTTTACTAAACGATCATAGTCTTTAGGGCACATACCTTAAATGTTTTTAAGTTTGAAGTCCTCATTTTGAATTTATTTCAAATGATCAGTAAATATTTCTGTCTTTCTAACCTCTAATTCTAACGCCCTTCGTTTCTTGTTTGTTCGCTGTTCGTGTTTATTTCTTTTCCTCATAATTAATATTATTTCGTTATTAACTTTATTTTTCAATCATATCAATAATTAAAAAATTCAATTATTATATTTTATTTAATAATATAATAATTATTTTGAAATTTAATTTTAAATTTGTAATAATTTATAATTTAAAATATTTATAATCGAAAAGTTTTGTCGAAATAAAATATTAATAATTTTAATGAATTTAATAGAAAAGAAATATACTGTATTAAATTTTAATAGGAATGCATGGAAGAAGATGTGAGAACCTTTCCAATATAAGTTTTTCCATAATAAGTGCCTCTATTTAATTGATTTGTTTTTTATCAAATCCCGTCAGTCTCCTGGCTGTACCCCTAGCTAAGCCACTGGAAGGTACCTAAACGGTCGGTAAGCTGCAAGTTATACAAATAAATGATGTGAGATAACTGGAGTATAGCTAGAGAAAATATACGACTGCAAAAGTCTATAGTAAACACACCCAAGAGAGTTGTCTAGCTAGAATTGACTCTAGGTCTTCTCTACGGTGCTCTAGCTAGAGCTGAAATTTCTGCAGTGGACACACCCAGTTAGATTTAGTCTAGTTAGAGTAAATTAAATCTAGCTATATTTTACTCTCCAATGTACACGTACCATTAGAATTGCGTAACTAAATATCTAATGATTGCTTATAAAAATCAGCAATAAGCATTTTGCTGTACCACAAAATGGCTTTGTTATTTTCAACTAAAATGCAAAGAGATTTGATGCCCAAAATATTGCGTCGCGTGCCATTTCTGTTATAGAATATCTTGAGGAATTTAATCATCAAATATTAATAAAGAGCAAAGGCCAAGAAAATAATTAATAATTGAGCCCACGGCTAATAAATTAATTGGGCGTTAGTGTCCGTCCATTTGGCCTTTGCCTCCGTCGGCCGTCGTTAGTGGCGAGACGACATCGCTTCTTTCATCCCTCTTGAAACGTCTGCTTCCGTCATAAATAGAATCATTTTTTTAGCCTCGGTCTAATCTAATTAATAGTGACAGAATAGAACATAATAATGGACTCGGTTCCATTCTGTTGATCGATTTAAACGACGGACGTCCTTCTATTGAGAGAGAGAGAGCTGTCAATGTGTGAATCGACGGACAGACAGACAGACCCCCGTCATCATTACCTGCCCTCCCCCCTCCCCTCCGCTCGATCAGAGACCTTCATCACTTAAACTGACACATTCTCGCTTGATGATAATTAGCTCGCCAACCAAATAACGCCTTCTTGCAAGATCATCTTTCAAGCAGCTCGTATAAATAAATGCATTTTATGAAATGTTTTGATAAAACCGCAGCAAAGCATTCCTTTATGTTCTCGTTTGCCCCCTTTGCAAATACGGCTCAAAAAACATTAATATTTTGTGACAACACACAACTTTCCTTTACCTTTGTGTCGACACATATTTAGTTTCATTTATTTATTTATTTAAGAATCATACAATCGCTCCACAGAATTTCTTCCAATTATAGGGCGAAGGGAAACATATGAATAATAAACAAAAAAATATTACATTATGATATTGTTGCAAAATTATTTGTATTTATGGAGAGGCCTTCCTTCTCGTACACTCAACAATCATTTTAAATACCGTATTGGAAACCTCTGCATCATTCTAGTTCGAGCCCTGGAACAGGGACCCAGATCTAATGATACGTGTACATTGTAGAGTAAAATCTAGTTAGATTTAATTTACTCTAACTAGACAAATCTAATTGGGTGTGTCCACTGCAGAAATTTCAGCTCTAGCTAGAGCACCGTAGAGTGGACCTAGAGTCCATTCTAGCTAGACAACTCTCTTGGGTGTGTTTACTATAGACTTTTGCAGTCCTATATTTTCTCTAGCTATACTCCAGTTATCTCACATCATTTATTTGAATAACTTGCAGCTTACCGACCGTTTAGGTACAGCCAGGGGACTGAAAGGATTTGATTAAAAACAAATCAATTAAATAGAGGCCACTTATTATGGAAGAACTTATTATGGAAAGGTTCTCACATCTCCTTCCACGCATTCTTATTAAAATAATATAGAATATTTCTTTCCTATTAAATTCATTAAAATTATTAATATTTTATTTCGACAAAACTTTTCGATTATAAATTATTACAAATTTAAAAATTAAATTTCAAAATAATTATTATATTATTAAATAAAATATAATAATTGAATCTTTTAATTATTGAAATGATTGAAAGAATAACGAAACAATATTAATTATGAAGAGAAGAAATAAACACGAACAGCGAACAAACAAGAAACGAAGGGCGTTAGAAGTTGGGTTAGAAAGACAGAAATATTTACTGATCTTTTGAAATAAATTCATTCATAATGACTTCAAAAACATTTAAGGTATGTGCTCTAAAGACTATGATCGCTTAGTAAAGAAGATAGAACCAATAATAAGGCAAAAAGATACTCAATTCAGATTGTCAAAAGCAGCTAGAGCAACTGCTCTATTTAATCAGTTAAATAGAGCGAGATCACTCTAGAGAGAAAGTCTCGGAGGTGTGTCTACTGATACTCTAGCTAGATTTATGTCAATCTCGCTAGAGTGCTCTCAATGGTGTGTCCATTAGCAAAAAAATCTACAGTGTACACGTACCTACCTTTAGTGTATAATCGGCCCTGATCGGATGTCTTTGTTTGTTTTATAATGCATTTATGTTAAATTTAATTATAAATGTAGAATAAAGAGATTAAGTTTTCTTAAAATAGAATAAATAACAAAATGTCCCTTCTTGGAGGGACAGGACAATTGGATTAAACTTATTGGTCATTACAAAGGGGGAGGGAGGGAACTTGTAGCTGGTTGGCTGACTACCCCTCTTGTATCTAATCAAACAACGAACCAATCAACGGGAGAGAGAGAGAAAATGACTCATCATAAATATGTAAATTCTGAATTGCCTTCCCTCGTAAAATTGAATGAAAATGAATTCATTGGCGTGTATAGGGGTAAGGAAGGGGTTGCAAAAAAACGAGGGGGGGTGGCGTTGTCTCTAAGCTCTCTCTCTCTCTCTCTCGGTTGCAATTAAATTTCTTTTGACCCGTTTGACAATCACCGTCTGATTGCAAAGATTGAAATATTATAAGCTGAGTGGGTGAGAAAAAAATAAAATCAAAGGCCCAAACGAGAGAGCGCTCTTCTTGTTCAATGGAAAATTACAATTTCCACTTGTTTTTAGAATTTGATATGAATCCGGGTCTGGGCAAAAAGGTGATTGGCAAAAGGAACAAATAATTTGTTATATGAGAAGGCTGAAGAACTAAATAAAAAAGGAGATAACCTTGTTGGGAAAACAAAATTTGTGTTATTGGATGATTCTGTCCAGGGAGAGGAAAGACAGCCCCTGAGGAGGAAGGAAATTTAGCGTCGAGGGAAGGAACCTCGTCAAAGAGTGGCGATCGTGGTCGACATTAATAAACACGCGGGGGTAGGACTGCAATGTAAGAGAAAGATTCAAGAAGGAAATTCCGGTGTCGAGATATACAGCATTTAGTTTCCCATAGCACCTTGCGTTTTAAATGTTGACTGCTTGAAATAAACTATGGTTATTTTTCAAAATTTTAATCTCATATTTGGATATTTTATACACAATAGAGGATCGTAAATAAATACAAAATTTCATAAGAAATTTTTTTAAATGTGTAAAAAGTTAAGGGGATCCCCTTTTGAATCGAAATTAACATGCAAATCCCCATATGGGGATTTAACCTATGGAAGGAAGAGCCGGAAAGTGAATTTGAAAAATCGGAACTACTACATCTGCAAACTGTACTTCAAACAATTTTCATGAAAAATTTTACTGATATATTTTTTAAAAGGCATACGAAAAATATAATAAAAAAAAACTTTAAAAACAAATGCTTTTATTTGAATTGAAAGAGAAATAATTTTATTGTTGATACGTAGGGCTTATAGCTGGTAGTTCAATCAGGATAGGTGAGAAAGAAGAAGAAAATTCGCAGCTAGTTATATTTCATTATTTTTATTCCCATTATGTTGACGTTTCGGTCCCGGTCGGGACCATCCTCAGAACTAATGTACATCAGAAGAGACAAAGAGATTAGCACCGGGAAAACATTATCAATTATAAATTATAAATTTTTTTTTCTTTTTTCGTCTTAGAGTACAATCATATTTTAGAATATATTTTTTATTTTTTATCTTTTACAAGGCTTATAAATATATACAAGAATTTTTAAGAAAATTATTTTTATATTTACCAAATGTATGTGAATTTTCAAAAGGTCTATAAACAGTCTATCTCTCTATCATTGGCGTAGCCAGAAATTTTTGATGGGGGGATCAAGAAATTTTTTTCAAAAATTTAAGATTATTTAGGGTATTTATAAATCATTTTGGCTTGTTTTTTTAGCTAGAGTAAATTATTATATTTTAATTTCTTTTACCCTATATGAAATATAATTTGTATTAAATATTTGGTCATGACTTGGGTCCCATGGGGGGGGGGTTTGAACCCCGAAACCCCCCCCCCTGGCTACGCCTATGATCTCTATGTATGGACACTTGAAAAAGCGTTGAATCGCGGTATAAACGTTCTGTTGATGTGAGAGTGGTATAATGGAAGGGGGAGTCAGCTTGCCTGATGATGCGCGGAAAGGTTTGAGTTTTGCACTCAATCCTGATATGTCTTGCGACGTGACCATCGTCTCTCTTGAACATTTAATTTTCAATTATATTTTAACTAATATAATTTATTTATATTCATATCTTCTCAAGTTCTATGAATGATATATGATTGGATTATATAATTTATACATATTTAACACTAGGAACCGACCGAATATTCGGTTTCGGTTACGGTTTCGGCCAGTTTCGGCCAAAAATCATGGTTTCGGCCGTAGTTTCGGTTTCGGCCAAAAAGTGGCCGAACCTTTCGGCCGGCCGAAACCAGAGTCTGAAAAAAATGGGATGAGACTCGCATGCAAAAAAAAAAAAAAAAAAGGTCAAATAATTTGCACTTGAGGGAGAAAAAAATTTAGTCTCCCTAAAAAAAAAAGGTAAAATGATTTTCACGGGAGGGAAAAAAAATTCAAAAATTAGGTGTTGGCTGTGTCTTCTACACAGCCGGTGGCATTTTAACGTGACAACGTCTTTTGCTTGACTTCAAAAAAATTTTTTCACTCTTACCTATATTGAAATATAAAGAGAGAAAGTATTGTTTTTTTTTTTTTTTTTTTTTTTTTTTACTAGTAGTTTGTTTTCATAAATAAACATGTTCAAACATTTTCATTGAAACAATATATGACAGGTGTGGCCAAACTTTTATCCATTAAGGGCGACTTATGCTTAAAAATGAGGTTTTTCAAAAAAAAAAAAATTAATTTTGGAGTTAATTACTCGGGATTTTTTTATTTATTCTATTAGAGGTTTCCTTTCTGCACCAAATGACATCCCATTTAGTCTGATCTGATTAGCCGTTCGGAATCTACAGGGGTTTAAAATTTCAAATTAGAATTTACCGCAGCGCGGTAAAATTAAATGATAGGAAAAAAATAAATGGTGAAATCTTTAGCTGAAAACTCATTCTTTCTAGCCGTATATTCCCCATAATTATACCTCTTAAGACAGAGGAGTTATTCAAGCTGATAAACTTTTTCGTGCATGCCCCTCTAACATGATTTGTAAGTCGTTGTCACGTCAAAAAAAAAAAGGTAAAATGAAAAAAAAATTTTATAGGAAATACAAGTTTCGGTTTCGGTTACGGTTTCGGCCGAAACTAAGGTTGAGGCCGAATATTCGGTTTCGGTTTCGGCTGAAAATCTTGTTTCGGTCGGACCCTATTTAACACCCATTTAGTAAATATAAAAATAATTTTCTTAAAAATTCTTGTATTATATTTATAAGAGCCTTGTAAAAAATAAAAAATATATTCTAAAATATGATTGTATTTTCAGAGGAAAAAAGAAAAAAAAAATTTATAATTTATAATTGATAATGTTTTTCCGGTTCTAATCTCTTTGTCTCTTCTTATGTACATTAGTTCTGAGGATGGTCCCGACCGGGACCGAAACGTCAACATAATGGGAATAAAAATAATGAAATATAACTAGCTGCGAATTTTCTTCTTCTTTCTCACCTATCCTGATTTTATTATTCTTGTTATAATTGCTGAATATTTATGACTTAAAATAAAAGCGTGGGGCGCGCTTCGAGGGAATTCCGAGGCTATAAAGAAAGAACTCTTCTCTTTGGGAGGTGGGCAAAAAGACCTGGAAATCTTGGAGTTTTTGTGCTTCCAATTCACTCATCAAGATGGAAACGTCTGTTTGCATTCTCTTCTATCCTGAATACGTAATTCTTAATTGTGCCCTAGCTGGCTGGCATTCTTATTGATAAGCCCCCATCTTGCCAGACCAGAGAGAGAATTTAATTGATTGATTGATTGGATCATTTATAAAATCGGTTCGTGATCGTGATGGTGTCAAAATATCGTTGCGGTGGCGTTATTAGGGCCAATTGCGTTTGATTCGCCACCGCCACCTGTTCTCTATGAAACCGTTGATTTAGCATGATGAAGCAAATTCCCTCCATCTCGCGCGCTTTTGTTCTGCTCTTGTTCAACATAACATGTGTAATAATTAACAAGAGGCCAGCCAGTCAGGTGTGCTTCTCAAAATGGACCAAGAGGCAGGGGAGGGGCATTTGTACTTTGTTTTTTTGGGAATTTCTCCTCTAGGCTATGACCAGCCGAGTAACGAGCCTTTTTGGTAATTGTTCTCCTGATTTGTGATATATAATGAATTTATTATGAAATTAAAAAAAAAGCCGGAGAAATCTTGTGAGCGAATTTTGAGAAAATCGCAAAAAACTGAAAAAGTACATCAGTAAAGTCCTAGTATTCTTTGGCCGATTTTGATTAAAAGCTTCGTGTCACGTGCCAGGGGGGTGCCTAACTTAAATATAAAATTTCAACCTCCTAGCTCTTTTCGTTCTTGAGATATTCTGTTCACAGACAGACCATGTCGCAAAAACCACTTTTTTGGATTCAGAGGACCTCAAAACGTGTATATCCGTCAAAATATCGACATTGAATTTTCAACATGAATCCAATACTTTCTCTCTATATATATTAACATATATAGGTAAGAGAAAGTAAAATTAAATTAATTATTGAAAATATAATTAATATTTGTTTGTTATATGGGTCATTTTGATAACTTACCTACCCCAACATTAAAATAGCCTCCCTATGGGGAAATACATGGTGTTTGTCCTTCAGCTATTTTAATGTAGGTAGAAGTTATCAAAATGACCCATATTTTTATTTTTATCTCTTTGCCTTCGTTTTTATTCTCTTTGTCTGTGCCTCTGCGATCAAGCATCGCTGTCACGTCTTTTTATCTACATCTCAGATGCCCTCCACTTCGTGTGAATAATTATTCTTAAATTATCTATATTATGCAAATTATTTTAACTCAAACCGATTATTTATATTTATTCTACATTAAATAACCTTCAAATAATTGGAATAATAAGAGGATAAAGGAGCAAGCAGCCAGGTAGTTAGTCTCCACGAAATGAAACTCTCTATTGAGGAAACAGTTTCGGTTTTAATGAAATATAACCATCATCAGTCCATTTTGAGCTGAAAGCATTGTTGAGTTAGAAAAATCAAAATAACAAAAGATTATAGTCCA
>JAKCPI010012180.1:0-12830 GCA_023213315.1 Euborellia annulipes | reverse complement strand
TTTGAATAAATTTATCAACTATTTTATTGAAATTCTCCTCAAGTGGTGTTGCTGAAGATGGTTTTATTAAAGAGAAAAAAAAACGCTATATTTTCAGCAATTGTTTTTAATTCGTTAGCAAGGCAATATTTCCAGATATTTCGGAGACCTATCGGCACTCCTTCCTCAGTGGATTTCACCTCAATCCAAATCCACTGAGGAAGGAGTGCCGATAGGTCTCCGAAATATCTGGAAATATTGCCTTGCTAACGAATTAAAAACAATTGCTGAAAATACAGCGTTTTTTTTCTCTTTATTTTATTGAAATTTCTATTTTTTATTTTTATATTATGATAAATTATAATACATAATTATAACTATTTTTATTCTTTTTTTTGAGATAATCAAAATTAAAGGAGTTTAAGAGAAAGGGAGATCACTCCCGATTTTTTTTTTTACTAATTTAAATTTTCCTCGAGTTTAATCAAACAAAGTGAGAGCATAATACAGGGTTTAAGATTATCTCAAACTGTTCTTTATTCGTCAACAAACTTCCGATAAAGTAACTTCAATTATTATAGACTTTAATTCTATTTGAGTTTTTAAGGCCTTTTCCATTCTCTTCTTATGTCAACATGTGTTATTCAAACAGTCTACTTAATTATTAAATTTTAGACTAGAAAAATCTGGTGTGACTGATCGCACAGCATTTCTTACATGTACTTTTCATTGGCTATGACCTTTTTTAGAAAGTCTTTTTTGGTTTTAATCTTGTTACTTTTCACACAGCAGAGTGAAATAAATGACAAAGTAATTATTCTATTAATAAATAATCCTTCGCACATGGAACGATAAAAAGGTTAATCACAGTTAATTATTTTTAAGACTTTATTGGTCATCTATAATCAAATTTAATTTTTTTCGGGACGTGAAGTAAACCGGCCGGGACACCGAGACTTTGTCTGAAAACCGGGACGTCTGGCAAGCATATATGGACCTTGTTACGCATTAGTGTGTCAAGCGCCAAAAAATTCAAAATTGAGTTAAGCACGGAATATTGTTTCACATGCTATAATTAATAGTATTTTTTATGAAATATGTCCTAAAAAATTTTATATTTAATGTTACTTGCACAATGGGCAAAAAAAATGATATATAATCTAATCAAAACAATGTAAATCAGAAAAACTTTAATTTTAATTTTCTCAAATCTCAGTAGCTGGCACTTGACACACTAATGCGTAACAGGGTCCATATATAAGCCTAATTTTAATTTTTTTATTCTAACTAAAATATTTTATGAAATTTAATCCTACACAAATTGATTTTTATTTTCAAAATTCTTTTTTCTAATCCTCTTTAGATAATTCTCTATAATAATATGATTATATATGATAATTGTAATAACAACATTAATATTACCAAACAGGATTAAAATATTTATTTTATATGGAAGAGAGATATAAATGTACAAATAAACCATTTTATCCCGACTAAAATACGCCTAACCAATTAGTTTTGAAAAATTTAAATCACAATAATTAGCCTTTTACTAGGAAATTATTTGCTTTAATAAAAAATATTTATTTTAATTTAAAAAAAAAATGCTTTTTTTTACTTTTTTACTTTTTTTACTTTCTTTTACCTATTCTCTGCCTTATAGACGACTTATAATGTTGCTCATTATTTAAATAAGATATGTAATGGTCCAACCATATTTATTATACCATTTGGTATACAAATGATTTAAAAATTTTCATCGGACTGCCTGGAATCCGAACCCGCACCCTTTGGCTTTAAGATAATCAATATTGACATTTGTCATCATCCCTAAATACTTGGCTAAGTGGAGGAGGGGTGAGGATAAATAATAAATAAATAAATTTTCATCTTAAATTCTAACTTACTGGCAGAAATTAAATATAAATTTCATGTTGGCACAAAAACACCAGACGCAACTTTCAATTACCGAAGGTAGCAGCCAAACCAGATTTAAAAAAAATACTATGCGTATAGTAAACACTTGTTAGACATACATAACAATTAAGAGTCTAAAGGGCTTAGAGTAGTGATTCTTGAAGTGGGAGTCGCTAAAATACAAAATTTGGAAATTTGTCACTGTTTTAATTAAATTCAAATGCACTACGTTTTAATATTTATTTTTATGTTAAGAAATATTAGAAATAATACATCTGCTATCGTTTTCTATATATTGCCTATTTTTCGAGAGGAACGAGGGAGTCATCTGAAATTTTTATGAGTGAAAGGGTGTCGTGAATAAAAAAAATTAAGAATCACTGTTCTAGAGAGTGTATACTTAATTTTAAAATGAATATTGTTCATAATTTTTTAAAAATCTATTCGATAAAAAGTAAAATCCCGTACAATCAAGATATACTGTAGATGTAAGCTAAATCGTAGTTATTCTAGGCGCGGTTAGGTGAACCATGTGAGGCTAATCGAGCTTTTAGTAATCAAATAATAAAAAAAAAAAAAAATCTACCAGAATAATATCCCTATATCTATATTATTTTTCAAACAAAATTTAATTCATTAAACTTATGAAGCGGAACGATTTTTTTTCATCTAAATTTTTTATATCCAAAAAAAGTCTAAAGGCAAATATATAAAATTAGATTTAATTTTTGATTTATTTTGACAGTTTAATTTTTCATATTTATTTTATCAAAGGTTTCATATTATATCCATGAATATCAATATCAAAGTTTTAGTATTTTATAGTAGGAAAAACTACATGGGATAAACAGTATATCCAGGGGATATTATTGATAGAGAGCCTTTATATTACCCAAAAAAAAATTCGATGATAGATAATATATTGTGAGGTGGTATTATTCAACTTTTTGTGAAGCGTATTCATATATGTGCACACATAAAAAGGAAAAATATTATATTATTAATAAAAAAAAAGGTTTTAAAAATATTAAATATGATTAGATTAGTGTGAAAATAGGTCAGGTATTTACCGACAGTAGCTGACATCCCCAATAATCAAACGTGAGAATTTTAATAAATAATTTTTAATAAGACAATTTAAATATCGTACTTTTTAAAAGTAAATATAAAATTAATGAATATTATATGAGCATTACAAATGCTTGTAATTATTTTCTTTTCCCTTCTAACAATAAATTTCCACATAATATGACAAACGTTACGATATTTTAGAATTTAGATCAATTTATTAATGGCAAAGAAATAGTTTTCCAAATGCTGCAAAAAGTAATAACGTTTAACGAGCCATAAATTCCGACATTAGAACTCTTATGCGAGATCCGTTTCTATTTGCATTACGATATGAAGAAGAAAATCAAACGATGCCAATGAAGATAATGGATGTGTAGTAAACATTTCACGATCGTTTGGTTCATTTTATGGACCACCCGTTGACCTTAAAAATGGAGTTTTTTTTTTTTTTTTTGTCATGTTTTATCTTAATTAGACGAGCGTCTGAATTAAAATTTATGAATATTAATCACATGTTTAACAAGTTAGAATTATTAATTAGAATATTTTCAAATAAAATCCCTAGGGGACATCTGGTTTTGTTAGGGGGTGCTCAGATTTCTTTTGTGCAGAAATTTGATATAATTTTTATTTAATCAAAAAGACCGTATGTCTCAAATAAATTTGAATTTATAATTTTTCTGGACACATTGATTTTCATGATACACTAGGTGAAATGTTTCAAGTTTTTATTGGTGAATTAATACACTTTATACCCAAGTTGTGTTTCTATTTCTTAAGAAGACAGACAATGCAGTAATCTAAAAATTTTTACGGAGAGGTTCAGATGATCCAAAAGATAATCCCCCCGCCCCCACTTTCAAATGAATAAATTTTAATAAATAGAAAATTTATCTATATATATTGATATTTCTCTTGGACTCTAATATTCCACCTGGCTACCCTCCTGGTGACAGTAATGTCGAAATACATATAAAGTATATTATTTTATCAATAAAAACTGAAACATTTCACCTATGGTATAATTTAATATTAGATAAATTCATAATATCATAGTATTAAACACAATGAAGTTTTTCCTGTTATACGAAATAAAACTTTTTTACTAAAGAAAATTTGGGAAAAAAGATGAAGATAGGAAAATTAATTAATTAAAATATTTAATTGGTAGTTATTAATACCTAATAATAAATAGGTTAATATATATTTTTTTAATTTTAATTTACCGTCTTTAGCCTGTTATAGGCCATTTAGACTACAAAGATACTGTTTTTTTGTGTAGAAAATTCGATATCTCTGGTTTCGGGCGGGCGTTCTTCTTCTTCTTATTCGCAATGAACGATCTTGGGGGCTTTTGTTCTTTCTTCTTCCCAGCCCAAAGTGGCCCAAAGTTAATTTCTCTAAATCAGCGGTTCCAAATAAAATAATTGTTTCTGACAGATCCTGTATATCGCCTCTTAGGTTAGGGAACTGAAGTTTGCCTTCAATTCCAAGCGATGATGATTAAATTATAGGCTATCAATTATTTTAGAAAAATAAGACCGTGGTCTTAATGTCCTCAAATGCCGAAAAAGATTTTAATAAAATATAATTATACAAAAACCAAACAATTTTTTGCTACATGTCTAATTCTCACTAAAATGGAGCTTTTTTAAAGACACTTTCAGTTCGAAATGTTAACTAATAAAAATTAATAAGTTAAAGAAGTCATTTAGAAAAAGAAACCAAGAGAGAAATGAATAAGACTGCTTAAACTTTGTGGTCAAAGGAAATAAAATCATTTTTTATTGAAAAAAAAGGTGCTGTGCACTTAGCTATTCACTCCCTAATAAATAACTTATTTATTTGACACCTCACTGCCTTTAGACCTCAGTAGAAAGCATATATTTTATTCTATTTTATAAAATCTTTAAAAATCATAAAACCTAATATTAATTAAAACTTTATTCCATTAATTTTTATATTCCCTCTGATTCTGTTGAAAATACTATAGCTAATTAAATTTGATAATTCACAAAAACTTTTTTAATCTCCGAAAAGGGTGCAAACCCTGAGGATTCTTTTCATGAATTAGATTAAGCCATGATCGACAGTGCCGTATATATTTTTTTTTTATTTCTATTAGATTTTTATTTACTCTTCTAGTAAAAAATTCATATCCAGAGTCCTGAAACGTGATCTTAAAGCAAATCTAGTTTGTTTCGCTTTATTTTCTCTATAATCTAACAACACATTTATATATCTGAGTTTATATCGGCCATATTGAGATGACACCCGCTCCCGTTCTATTTTGTTTATTTCTTTGCAAGGGGGGAATTCTGAAATTTAAAAATGCTCTTTCATACACACACATGTGTGTTTAAGACAAGATTTCATTGCATTTTTTTTTTTTATTCATACAATCTTGCTTTCCGTATGTCAATATTAGATATTTAGAATTTTAGAACAGGGCATTTGATTTTTTTTTATAGGCCTACGGTTCCTTTTGTTATAGGCCTATCTCCCATATGTTTTCTTTTATAGTATTTTCAAAATTAAGTAAAATTATTTTTTTACTTCTCTTAAAATTATTTTGTTTTTCTAAAATTTGTTTTTGAATGATTGCTTCTGAACTACCCGGTACATATTAAATTACATAAAATGGATTTGAGATGATTAATAAATAAATAATAAAAAAAACCCTTCAATGCTGACCGGATCGTATCATTTTTATCTTTTTTTTTCTTCTAAACAAAACAAACTCCCAACTACCACATATTAAAAATATGGGGACCGACTTCCCCGAGACTTTCTCGTATATTCTTTTGGAATTACGTCTGGGTGTGTGTGTGAACACGATTGCTTAAAAACCAAAGCAGCTAGATCAATGAAATTTGGTATATGCTCCTTACACTAAAATTGTAGATTTCTATCAACTTTAAAATTAATACGTCACTTGGAAGTAGTACTTTACTTAAAAAAGTTTTTTCAAAAATTTTGAAATTTTCAATTTTTTTGTTATATTATGATAAAATACTCTATTTTAAAAAGTTTTTATTCTTTGACATTTTTTTCGAAAACTGAATAGTTTTTGAAATAATCACAGAAGAAATAGAAAATATTCGTTAATTTTGATAAAAAATCAAAACAAAATCATACAGGTGTCATTAAAAAAAGGGTAAATATAAACAAATTCATTTGTTTCACAAATTCATTTGTTTATATTTACCCTTTTTTAATGACACCTGTATGATTTTGTTTTGATTTTTTATCAAAATTAACGAATATTTTCTATTTCTTCTGTGATTATTTCAAAAACTATTCAGTTTTCGAAAAAATGTCAAAGAATAAAAACTTTTTAAAATAGAGTATTTTATCATAATATAACAAAAAAATTGAAAATTTCAAAATTTTTGAAAAAACTTTTTAAGTAAAGTACTACTTCCAAGTGACGTATTTACTCCAAAAGTTGATAGAAATCTACAATTTTAGTGTAAGGAGCATATACCAAATTTCATTGATCTAGCTGCTTTGGTTTTTAAGCAATCGTGTTCACACACACACACACACACACACACACACACACACACACACACACACACACACACACACACACACACACACACACAGACATAATGCCAAAAATGGTATTTTTGGACTCAGGGAGGTCTAAAACGTGGAGAAACATCAAAATCTCGAAGTCGAATTTTTTTTACGATTACATAACTTTCTCTATACGAGAAAGTAAAAAAATGCCATCTCCTCTTATGCAAGAAATAATCAAATGCAATAAAAAATTCATCAATTAACACCCATGATAAATATCTTTTTATGAATTATTAAAAAAAAAAAATCAGCCGGACTTTATCATATAATAAATGAGATTTTAAAACTTGCAGTCAACTTGGATGCCTCTGAGCTGACACGCTAAATCAGGATGAGATCCCGGGCTGCATTTATTCTTCCCCACCCTTTTTAGCCCATTACATCCCCCACATAAACAGGCCCCATGGATGAGTGTGGAGGTGCAGGTCATTTATCAGCCAGGGCCTCTGGTCGATTTAACCGACGAGAAGAGTCCAAATTGTGGCCAAGCTCATTTTGTGGACGCAGCAATGGGGTGTCGGTCTCTCTCTATCTCATCCCCCCTCATCCCCTCTGGGGATTGCCATGAGCATTTCCTCTTTAGGCTATCATCTCCAGGAGGATATTATAAATTTAGACAGCAAATATCCTGGATATAAAAGTTATACTCAGTTTTTCAAGTCACAACTAGATGTATTTTGTTTGTGACTGCACTTTTTAACATGTTAGTTTTTTAAAAATTATGAACTAAAAAATTATTTTGTATATTTCAAAAATGTTATTAGCATTATATATCATAAAATGCCTGGACATATCCATAATAACGGTTATCGTATAAAGTCTTATATGGCCTAAGTTGCCAAAAAGACTGTGTGTATGTGTGGGTAAATGTGAGTGTGAATGGGAAAAAAGTGTGGGTGTTAAAAAAAAAAATATATCATATCATTGTTAGGTAAAATATTGCGAAAAACTGCATAACATACATCAATCAATTTTATCTGGTGCTATCTATGCCATTTAAGATTTTTAAACGATACTCGTTATTTGTGAATATATTTATTGGGGGTCTTGGCATTCTTATTTAAGCCATTTGGTATCCAAATATAATTTTTAATAATGAGTTTTGTTGTAACAATATGGTATTAGTTTGGTTTATTTTCATTTTAACAAAAGGGTGAGGTTTGAAAAATGGAATATATTATACATCAAATGTATTGCACTATTAAAAAAAATATTTCTGATAACTTATAGGCTTATATTTAGGGCTCGGATTTATAGGCACTAAAAATCTTTAAAATAGGCAGGCAACTAAGCACTAAAAATTATTAAAATAGGCACTTAAAAGGGCATTTATTGTAAAAAAGGCACTTAAAAGGCATTATTTTAGAAATAATATAAAAAAATTGATGTCTTATTTTTGGTAATCTGGCGTGACTGGTCCCACAGCACACAATTTTTTCTTATTATCGGTAATTTAAAGGCGCATTCTGTACTTGTTTGCCAGAATATAAATACAAATCAAATTTTTAAGTACTAATTTTTAAAATTTTACATTAAAAATAAATTTTTTTTTTTTTTTTTTTTTGAAAAAAAGTATTTTTTTTAAATCTCGGGGGAGGGGGGAATTACCCCTTTACCCCCCCCTTGAAATATTTTCTTGATAATTAAAAAAAATTTTAAATTTAGCTCGTAAAAAATTGAAATTGGCTATTTGAACTTACAATAGGCACTAAAAAAGGCATTTATAGATGAAATAGGCACTAAAACCCAGAATCGGCCAAAATAGGCATTATAGGCACTAACAAATGCCTCTTATTTTATTTAGAATTTCATGAAACGTATACATATCATATTGGCCTAAATTTTAAGCCATAAATTAAAAAAAGGCAAATAGGGCGAAATCCGAGCCCTACTTATATTATACTATCTTGAAATCTTATATAATAGCAATAAATTCAAAAGAGATTTTCATATCAAATGTTCAATTTTGTAAACATCCCAAAGAATTGTAAATATAAAATTTTCAAATCTCAATTTATTTTGATTGTTAAATCAGATAAAGAGCAAGCATAGAATCGTCACTGACTGGAGGGAACGAGCTTATCAACTCAATAGCGTGTCTTCCAAATGATTCCGGGATTCGTCAAAAGGATGCCATAACAACTCCAAACACACCATCGCCATATCTGGAAAAGAGGAATATTCGGTAAATCGGCGACAACATCCCACCCCAACTCAACCCAACTACGAGCGCCACTTTTCTCATCTTTTCCAATGATGCTGGTTTGCTATCGCGTCTACACGCACACACACACACATTCGCATTGCATGCATACAAGTGCTTGGGAACATCCTCAAGAGTATAGCCTAAAAGGCGATGGCGTGGGATTAATTCGTGACCTCAATTCAATTGGTTGGAAGAAAAAAAATAGTTCCATGGTTAATATTGGCATATGAGAATCCATCATTGAAAAATTAGAGATTGTTTTAAAATAATTTACAAATTTAATTGAACCAAGTAGAGTAAAAAGAGATAGAGTAGAGGAGAAAACATTCAAGCCATTAATTTTTTAATTTCACCCATTTTTCTCGTTCTTTTATATGCATTTGTATTCCTGACAAAAACTCTATATCTTTTCTATAGAATTTTACGATAACTAGGTTTTTATTATCTTATATTCTTTACTAGCTTACAAGCGCTCGCTACGCTTCGCTGCGCTACGCTTCGCTCACACTTGAAAGCTAGCTGGGGGGCTTCGCCCCCCAGACCCCCACTGGGGGGCATAGCCCCCCCAGACCCCCCGTAGTTTTTTAGGACTTAACGTCTTCCTTTATGACTTAATCTCTTCTTTTATGATTTAAAGCCTACTTTTATGACTTAAAGTCTTCTTTTAAGACTTAACGTTTTCTTCTATGACTTAACATCTTTTATGAATTCAACTTCTTTTATCCACAATTCAACTTTACTCTAACTTTCACACTCTTTTAATCATTCATACGCTTAGCCCACATCCTACACCAGTGGTTCTCAACCTTTTTTGACCCATCGCCCCTTTCTGGAGGTTGACTAACAAAACTTGAAAAAAAAATTCAAGAAAATGATTTTTTTTTAATTGAAATCATTTCTTGAATTTTTTTTCCTCAGGGTCCCGGGCCCTTTAAGCTCAAATCAAGTTTGATCTTTTTCACGACTCAGGATAGCTAAAAACGTAGATTTCAGTGGGTAATTTTCAAAAAATTTTCCATACCCCCAGATTCCCCCGAAAATTCTCTGTCCGACTTTGGCCTCGATTAATTAAAACTTTGTAACTCTTTGTTTAGGACATTTTGAAAAAAATTTATATAACTTTATTTAAATAAATATTGTAAGCTATGTATATACCTATAATTATTTCAAAAGTTTTTCAAAAACTGTGTAAAAAAGTGTTGGCATATGAAGGCCACAATAGCCTTTTACATACTAAAAAGAGAAAACTTTAAGTTTTTTTTTTGGGGGTGGGGGCCGTATTATTAAGTAGCCCCGAGGCCCGTCAAGTCTGTCTGCGGCCCTGTATAGAGACCTACGGTAATAAAATTGTTTAAAATAATAAAACTGATTTATTATTTACACTTTACTTCAAATTAAAATTAGGCATACATTGAAAATGTAAAGGGGGGCGATAGGTGTTAGTCAACCTCCAGAAAGGGGCGATGGGTCAAAAAAGGTTGGGAACCACTGGTTTAGAGAGACTGTTTTATTAAATAGAGGCATCCTTCCTCCACATCTCACTCTTGCATTAAAATTCTATCAGTAAAAACCACATTTGATTTTATTTAACTCATTTGGATACCAAATGGCTTAAATAAGAATGCTTGGAACCCAAATACAGCGTACATATACCTGGTGGGCCAATAGTGCGTGGGCTAATTAACGGACATTTTTTAAAGTATTCAATTTTATTATAAAGATTATAAAAATTGCATTCATGGGATGCTCAGCTATTTTGCCAATATTGGTCATATTGGGAGAAAGTAACGATTTGCAAAACATCTGTTGATTGTACTGAAAATGATTACATATCACTGGGGCTGAAATATTTACAAATAAACGGACAATACGCCAAAGTATTTATTTTTTGGCCGAGGGTTTTTATAATAAAATTGATTATCCTTAGGGCCATCTACAAACAATTTTTAAAGTTTGTTGATCGTGCATAATGTGGGGCCTTTAGGACTACAAATTAAAAATAATTTTGTTCCAATTGCAATTCTTATACACGTATATCCATATCAAAGTTATCTTTACAGTGGAGAATTGGAGATATCAGCCAAATTGGGATTGTCCAGGTTAATAAAACTCCCAGGATAAGACGTTTCGGCCTGAATTTATTTGACCATCTTCAGTTATCGGGAATTATACACACAGTGCAAGTGCACATGTGATCAAACCAGGACTCGTCAATAATAAAATATATTTGCTTCATACCAAATTCTATGGTTCCTGTGCCCCAAGCTCAGAGATAACTGAAGATGGCCAAATAAATTCAGGCCAAAACATCTTAGTCTGGGAGTTTTATTAACCTGGACAATCCTAATTTGGCCGATATCTCCAATTCTCCACTATAATCACATCACAGCCACAACCTCAAAAGCAAAGATATGTTTATTTAAATGGAACGCCCTGTATATTATTGCATATTTGGATTCTACGGCCAATTTGAGTATGAGTTTATGTCATGCAATGTATTCTAAAACAAAACGTTTAGCCGCAAATCGGGCTTTTGTGAAAAAACTGCTGTCTGAAAAAATTGAATATCGAGCGAACCATAAAACTTAGGGGACTGTTCTTTTGTGATGTTACTAATCATGAAATGTACTATTGTAGGCCAGATGGATGGGTATTCTTGTGTTGAGGGTAATGGTCATGCAAATTTGGAAAATTACAATCATGGATCAACCAAGGATAACTCCATTTTTTCAACTATTCCATAATTTATGATAACAAAAAAAAATATTTATTATAGACAAAAAAAATTTTAAAAAAATCCAAACGCAAAACAAAATTGTAATAAATAGAAAAGATAAGCTTAATATTCGAAAATGTATTTACATTTCCTTTAAAATCATTTATTTGAACTTTTCGAAAAACAAATTAAGGTTATGATGATGATTAGGTGAGCAGGTGCGTCATTTTGTTGAAAAATCATAACCCTAATTTGAGCAAGCGGGACTTCTTTGAGAGTTCTAATAAATGATTTTAAAGGAAATTTAAAGACATTTTCTAATTTAGCATATATTTTCTATTTATTACAATTTTGTTTTGCGTTTTTTAAAATTATGTTTTGAGTTTTTTTAAATTAATTTGCCTATAATAATTTTTTTTTTTCGTTATCAGATATTTTGAAATAAAAAGAAATCTACCAAAAATAGATTTAGAAACATTATATCAACTGAAAGATAATTAAATTTCACGTCTCATGGCATAAAAAAGTAGCATGTTCCATTTGAAAAAATGAAGTTATCCAAGATTGTAATTTTCCAAATTTGCATGACCATTACCCTCAACACAAGAATACCCATCTGGCCTACAATAGTACATTTCATGATTAGTAACATCACAAAAGAACAGTCCCCTAAGTTTTATGGTTCGCGAGATATTCAATTTTTTTAGACAGCAGTTTTTTTTTTACAAAAACTCGAATTGCGGCTAAACGGTTTGGTTTAGAATACATTGCATGACATAAAGTCATACTAAAATTGGCCGTAGAATCCAAATATGCAATAATATACAGGGCGTTCCATTTAAATAAACATTACTTTGATATGGATATATGTGTATAAGAATTGCAATTGGAACAAAATTATTTTTAATTTGTAGTCCTAAAGGCCCCGCATTATGTACGATCAACAGACTTTAAAAATGTCGTCTAATAAGCTCACAATCTTCCGTCCACGCACTATTTATTAGCCCACCCGGTATATTTAAATAACGGTTATCGACAAAAGTCTTATATGGCCTGAGTTGTCGAAAATACTGTGTGCATGTGTGTGTGAGTGTGAATGAGAAAAAAGTGTGAGTGTTAAAAAAAAGAAAACCACATTTTCTATATTTTTAATATCTCACATCCTCCCCCCCCTCCTCTCACCTTACAATTCTATTTTAAATACATTTTCCATTTGAGATTCCAATTCAAGAAATACTCGACATACTGAATTTGCAAGTTCAAGTTGGTTTTCCTAAAAACAAAATAATAATAATAGGACTTTATTAAAAATGATTATTTTATAGATGCATATATAAAAATGAAAAATAATACGTT
>JAKCPI010012179.1:0-41682 GCA_023213315.1 Euborellia annulipes | reverse complement strand
TATTTCCAAGAAAAATGGGCTATCCAACAGGAGTAAACTCCCAATTAGTGGATAGCACTACAAATATATATTTTAATTAATAATAAGAGTAGTTAAGAAATATACCAAATTGAGTCTCATTGCTCATACAAAAATAAAAAGAAAAAAATATACATAAAGTTTAAATAACAAAAAATAAAAAATAAAAATAGTTCAAAATAATAATATTGAAGCCATAATTAATTTATATAATTATATAAATATACCGATACATTATTGAGATGTTTAAAACCTCAAGAGAAAAGAACTCTCTTCAATCCCCTCTTACAAACATCCAATGAGCAACAGAAAATGTCCGGAAGACCTTGAAGAGATAACTCATTATATACTATACATATACGATTTAGAGGGGAAAAATACGATGCATTCGTTTTACACTGCCATAAGGTAAAAAGCTCATTATTTCTTGTTGTTCTGCCAGGCACCCGAAAACCCAACCGTTCTAGCGTTGCCGGAGCATCTATATGATTATTTAATATTTTATATAGATAGACAATATCAAAATAAGTTCTCCGTTTTTCAAGAGAAGGAAGAGTCAAAGGAAAATTTGGAAATTTATTATTTATAAAATATAAAAACCTTCTCTGAATTGTCTCGATTCTATTTATATAAACTTGATAATGAGGTGACCAACATACAGATGCAAATTCCAGGCGAGAACGAACAAGAGAACAATATAAGTTAATAAAAGTAGATACGGAGGAAAAACGATGACTGATTCTTAAAACAAAACCCAGCATTTTAAATGCTTTTTTTACAATTATGTCTATATGGACATCAAAGATGAGCTTTGTATCCAACATCACTCCAAGATCCTTAACAGTATTTACTCTGGCGAGTTCGTGATTATTAATACTATATTTAAAAACGATAATATTTCTATTTCTTGTGAATGTAATTTGAGTACATTTATTGATATTCAAAAATAGACCATTATCGTTTGCATAATTACTAAATCTATTTATATCATTTTGAAGTAGATAACAATCATTTTTATTTTTTATAGTTGAATAGATCTTTAAATCATCAGCATACATTAAGATTTTTGCTGCATGAAAACACTGAGTTATATCGTTGATAAATATAATGAATAGTAAAGGACCAAGGTGCGAACCCTGTGGAACGCCTGAAATCACCGGGAGAGATCTAGAGCGAAAGCCATTTACTAAGACACATTGCGATCTATTAGATAGGTACGACTCAAACCATCCAAGCAAGGATCCATGAATTCCCATTAAATTTAATTTATTTATCAATAATTTATGATTAATTTTATCAAAGGCTTTACTAAAATCTGTATAGATTGAGTCAACCTGATATCGATCCTCCATCGATTTCCATATATCATCCGTATACTGCACAAGATTCGACTCAGCAGATCTCCCGGGAACAAAACCATGTTGCTCAATAGATAAAACATTCTTAATAGAATTGAAAAGAGTTTTATAAACGATTTTTTCCAATATTTTTTCAAAAACACATAATTTTGAGATAGGTCTATAATTTTCAACAATATTCTTTTGCCCATTTTTGTGAATTGGAATCACTAAAGCCCTCTTCCATTGTGAGGGGCACAAACCATCAGACAAGGATTTATTATAAATTAAAGAAAGCGGATATGAAAGAGATGAAACACATCTTTTAACAAAAATACTCGGCAATCCATCATCACCAGCACCAACATTGTCTTTCATATTCATAATTATTTTACTCACTTCTGACTCAGATGTAGAAATACTAGCTAAACTAATGTTATTATAATTTTGACAAGTTTGGTTATCAAGTTTAATAAAATTAGAAGAGTAGTACACAGAATGAAAATAATCAGCAAACATATTAGAGATGTCATCTCCGCTAGTGGAAGTGACACCGTTGTATTGTAAACAAGAGGGTATACTGTTCTTCTTGAAAGAAGATACATAACTCCAAAATTTTTTTATATTATGGGGAATTAATTGTTCAATTTGCTTAATATACTGATAGTAACATTGTTGAGTCAGGATTTTAACTTGTTTTCTAAGAGTTGAAAATTCTTTATAGTAAGTAACATTTTTAGATTTTATATACAATAAATGGGCTCTGGACTTTTTTTTAATTAACTTTATTAATTCATAAGAGTACCAATTGGGATATGATCTCTTATTAATTTTATAATGAGGTACATAAAGATTTATATGGGATTTAATAATTTCATAAAACTTGTCAACCATTTGAATAACACTTAAATTATTAAAACATTTGTCCCAGGGAATCAATAAAAATTTATCATTCAAAGAAGAATAATCAGCTCGATTAAAATTATAAAAAAATTGGGCATTATTATTCAAAACTCTGTTCAAACTACATTCCACATAGATTATCAGGGGGGATGGTGCAGATCAATATTAGTAAGTGGACAAGTAGTACTTTTTACTTGGGTCTTTTCAATATTTGTTAAAACTAAATCAAGAATCCTGTGATTAATATTAAGTTCTCCATTAAATTGCTTTAAATTAGAATAGGCCATAGTATCAACAAAATTAGATGAAATAGCGTTATAAGTGTTATTAGGAAAAAACCATGTATTATTTCCAAATCGTTCCCATTTTAAATAAGGTAAATTAAAGTCGCCACAAATCAAAATCTTATCATTAGATAAAACATCACAAAGAGAAGCTAAGTTATCAATAAATAAATTTAAAGCAGCACAATCTTGAGGAGGAATATAAACACAGCAGATATGTAGCTTAAATGAATTATTTGAACTTATTGTGATCCAAAGGTCCTCCGCAAGAGTGGACCATTCAGATCTTTCCACGAATCTTATATGTTCTTTAATGCCTATCATTACTCCCCCTCCATCCAGCTTCCCCGATATCTGCAAATCCCTATCTCGTCTAACCATGGCATAATCATCAGAAAGAATTTCTTGATTTGATATATTTGAATTAAGATTAGTCTCAGTTAAACATATAATATCAAAGTCACAATTAAAAGAATTCAATCGAATATTATGGGTTTTGGATCTAAGGCCGCGAACATTCTGATAATATACTGACAATGTCATTTTAAATAAATAGAGAGAGGTTCATTATAAAGGCAAAATATAAAAAAAGGAGTTACATAAAAATAATAGATCCTTAAATAAGTGACCAAATACAAATTAAAATTTAAAGAGCCAAAATATAAACATTGGAAAAGTGAGATAGAGTTGTTATCATTTTTTATAAAATGAATAAATTTTTCATTAATATAGAGATTCGATAAAGAGAGAGAGATATAAATATTATTCGGCGTTAATCCGGCTTCAAGAAAAATAAAAATTAAAAATATAGTTATTTTTAGAGAAAAAAAGAAAAAGTTTAAAAAACACTCTATTATTAACTGAATTAAGTTAACAAAACTCCCTGTTACTTCATTTCTAAACTGTTTGTTAAGAAAGTTATTATCATAAAAAAAATTTAAAAAATTTGAATGCATATTGAAAAGGTGGAACATACGTTAAACAATCTTACGAATTTCATCCTCGGAAGAGACACGAAATATCAAACTCGTATCATTTTTTCTTGCCAATATTCGTCCGTCCCTCACCCAAAGATACTTAAAGTCAGATGCATTTTTCTTTGCAGCACGAGCAAGGGCAAATAACTTTCGATTATTTGGAGTAAGCGCCTCGTTGATAAAGATCAGTTGATTATTAATCTTAAAATCCCTCCGGACTCTTCTTTCCTTTATCACCTGGTCCCTATCACCCTTGCGCACGAAATCCACCAGAATACATCGATCCCTCCTCTGTTTGGACCCATAACGGTATGCCTTATTAATATGTTCGGGTTTTATATCCGTTCCCAACTTATGCATGACGTCACCAATAACAGTAAGCAAATTCTCACCCTGCGTTTCAGGAACACCCCTTATCTCTAGAGATTTTTCTAAAGATGACTGTTCCAAATCATCGATTCGATGGCGGAGAGAAATATTTTCTTGCTCCAGTTTCCTCTTAGACTCCTGGAGAACTTTTATATCCTCAAGTGCACTTTTTAATTTAAAGTCGAGGTCGGTAAAGCGAAGAGAATGTGAGTCTAATTTATTATGAGCACATTGCAGGGAAAGAATTATAGTTTCTAATGATTTAGCAATACTCATTAGATTGGGTTCCACAGTTAGGTCCTCCAAGGAGGCATCAGCATCCCCGAAATCAGGTTTTGGCTGAGAGGAGCTATTAGATGCCAGAGTATTACTGACACAATTATCACATTCCCAAATGCCTTTTAATTTGTCAATATCTTCTAAGGTCATTTGAACACAGATGAGATGAAACAATTGCTTGCACATCCTGCAATCAATTGAGATCGGAGAATTGGTGGAACGAGTTATACTCTCACCACACTTTGCACAGTTGGTGGGCATTTTATTTGAATTAATATGAATAAAAAATAAAATAAAAAACAATTTAATTTTCTTTTTCCTTTGTGAAGTTAAGGAAATTCAAAGAAATGATTAGATAAGTCAAATAAAAAAGTTTCAAACTCACAAAAAGTCCAATGAAAAACACAAAAACACAGATAATGGATCAACTATTAACACTATAAGTGAAACCAAATATTCAACAGATAGAGTAGATAATCAGCTTCAATATGATATAACTCAATAGAATTAATTCGAAAAAAAAACCATAAAAAAAATTATTAAACACGGAGCAGAAAAATAATCAACTGAGCAGTAAGAGACCAATTTCTGAATGAAGATATAGAGCAAAATAGATTTTAGTCGAAAATGGGCTCTAAAACGGCTTTTATTTAAAATGTTCAAATTATTTTTAACGTGACACCCCGTCAAATTATGCAAATAGTTAGAATACATATAAATTTTAAGTTTCATCCCAATTGGAGGCCATTTAGACGTGCCGCAAACGGCTTAAAGTTTTAAAAAATCGAAATTTTCAAGATTTTTTTTGCTTTGGTCACCCCTAATACAATTTTAGATATCCCTGAATGAAAAAAACATATATGTACGATATTCTATAGTTCTTTGGCTTTCTAAAAAGCATTCATTCGTAAAAATCTGTTAATTATTAACGAAATTATTAATAAAAACGTGAGCAAAGAAAAAACCTAAGTACACTCACTGGACGAAAAAATGGACCTCTTGTTCTTTTAGAAGTATAAAGAAAGATATGAGATTCAAAAAATATTTTTTTTTAATAATATATAATAAAGTTAGGGCCCGTGACCCGATGCTCAGAGAGGATACATTAGCTTCTCGTAGATAGGGTTCGCTTTTTTAATTCAATTGAAGTCCATTTTTTCGACCAGTGAGTGTACTTGTGTTTTTTCTTTGCTCACGTTTTTATTAATAATTTCGTTAATAATTAACAGATTTTTAAGAATGAATGCTTTTTTGAAAGCCAAAGAACTATAGAATCGTACATATATGTTTTTTTCATTCAGGGATATCTAAAATTGTATTAGGGGTGACCAAAGCAAAAAATCTTGAAAATTTCGATTTTTCTAAACTTTAAGCCGTTTGCGGCACGTCTAAATGACCTCCGATAGGATGAAACTTAAAAATTATATGTATTCTAACTATCTGCATAATTTGACGGGGTGTCACGTTAAAAAATAATTTGAACATTTTAAATAAAAGCCGTTTTAGAGCCCCATTTTCGACTTAAAATCTAGAATTTTGCTCTATATCTCTAAAACTGTGCCTGATGGAAAAATTCTCAACTACATATCTGAATTCAGAATGAAAAAATGCACTAGGTTCACTAATCAGATTTCTTGTGAAAAAAACCTTGTCGACTAGTGTAATTAAACTAACTTATCAAATAACAATAATTTAAACGGACCTAGTAATAATAATTTAATATTTTAAAGAAAATAATTTCAAAGACATTTCGGTCGGGAAAAGGGAATTTGTCAGGCCAAGTGTTCAATCATAATACACGGTTTGAGGAATTCCGTAAATTCGATTAATCTCATTTTTTTTTTTTTATTAAATATTCCAAATTAAAACCGAGGTCACTTTGAGCCAGCTTGGTCTTTGAAAACCTGGAGGTCGAGGCATATTTATTTATAAATACTAAATCCAAATGATTGAGGGTACGAACCCACTTTTCTTCGCTTGAAAATTCTTACAAGTTATTTTTAAATGAAAACATAATTCAATTAAACATTATTTATCATTAGAAAAAAAAAACCAAAATGGAATGGATATTTTTTTGCCATAAGATGGATTGGAAAATTAAACCTGAGTCACCATGCACTCGAGATTAAGAAAAAAAAAACTCTTTTTTCTTCAGTCTGGGTGTTCTAAGGAGAGGAGAAATTCTTTAAGACCGCCCATGAACTTTATTGGGAAGTTAATACTGTATTGATCATTTGCATCATTTTATTTTGTCAATACTGTATTTTAATCAGCCCGATTATCTTCAGTACAAATGGAGGATTAATTGAAAAAAGAGAAGAGTGCTTGAAAAAGTGCATCGGTAAAGTAGTAATACTCTTTGGCCGATTTTGTTCAAAAGCTTCAAGTCACGTCCTAGGGGAGTGCCTAACTTAAATATAAAATTTCATCCTTCTTGCTTTTTGATTCTTGAGATATTTTGTTCACAGACACACAGACATGGTTTATCTGTTAATTAATGATGACAACCCTAATGCTCTGAGGATGGGCCTAAAAAGGACCGAAACGTCAATCAATATAATTAGCTGCTCTCTATTTTTATTCTCCTTCTATAGTCCAATATCTCAAGAACGAAAAGAAATAGGAAGTTGAAATTGTATATTTAAGTTAAACACCTCCATAGGACGTGACACGAAGCTTTTGAACAAAATCGACTAAAGAGTACTAGTACTTTACTGATGCACTTTTTCAGTTTTTTTTCGATTTTCTCTAAATTCGCTCAAAGAATTTTAATGAAAATTCAAAAATCAATTATTTTTTAGAAGCTCTTTCAAATGTATATTTTAATTTTTTCATTGAAATCTTCTGAAGACCACTTTACTCTTGCACTCCATAGAAAAGATAGGAGAAACGGTTGCCATGGTAACTGAATATAAATATTTTTATTCACAACTGCATTTTGTCTATGAAATTCGGAGTTTATTAAAAAAAATCCCATAAAATTTAGGGCAGTAGTTTGCGAGTTGTACGCAATTTAAGATGAGGAGTTTTTATTTTTTATAACGTAAAATTAATTCGATCTTAAGAAACGACGCGCGGAGGGGAAGTGGCGCGTGCACCTCCCCTCCAGGCATTATCGCCGGCCAGCGAGATGCTTCTATTCTTGGAAATAACTATTAAAGCCTTTTTTCCAAGAAATTTTATTATCTCTATCTCAAATCAATCGTCGAAATAAAATATTCATTAGACCCAGAGAGAATGATTTCACTTGTTGTTAAGTGACACCAAATAATGCTCTCTCTTGGATGGGAGAGACAAATAAATAATCGTATATATTTATTTATTTTATACCGCTATTAACTATTCTCTTTTCAATATTCTCTCAACTTAAAAAATAAATAATTTTTTTTTTCTCTCTTAAAAGAATACACAGACCGCAACTCTATTTATTTTTACTTTCTTTTACCTCTATATATGCTAATAAATAGAAAGAGAAAAGTAGTGATGAGAAGTGGCTGTAGACTTTGAATTGGGTATAGGAAACTTTGCAGTCAAGGAAGTTAAATAAAAAACTTATTTAATTATTAATCGTCGACGTTTCGGTCGCAAGTCACGACCTTCCTCAGGACGATTAATTGTTAGAATACAAGGTTGACAGTATTATATTTAATTATCATTGTAAGTTATACAATTTTTAATTGGGCTGTATGTATTAAGAGTAACTTGTTCGCTTATGGCTTATTACAATCAAATGTTTGATCACGACACGCTATATTTTTTTAAACGAGTTGAGATCTCAAGTTTTCTTAGTCTCTATTGACTGTACCTATGATCCAAATTTAATAGAAATCTGAGATGGTAGGGTTCAAAAGTGTGTTGATTTAATGTGGAGTTAATGAGTGAATAAAGGTGAATTAATTCTTCTTTGGTTTTTTTTTTTTTTTTTTTTTTATAAAAAAAACATTCACACTTTTTTCTCATTCACACTCACACTCACCCACACATTCACACAGTCTTTTCGGCAACTCAGGCCATTTAAGACTTTAGACGATAACCGTTATTGATAAATATACATATAGGGGTCCAGGCATTCTTATTTAAGCCATTTGGTATCCAATTGGCTTAAATAAAATCATCGGACTGCCTGGGGTCCGAACCCGCGACGTTTGGTATATGAGGTTAGCACGCTAACCTCTACGCCATGCCCCGAGGGCTTCTTTGGTTTGGTTTCAAAATTCATAGGGAATTGAGAGTCTGCCTGCGCCTTTAAGGGGGTTCAGGAGCGACGTCTAAACAAACGTACTTTTAAAAAAACTAGACTATTATAAGGAATTTTTCAATGCGGTTTTTTTTTTTTTTTTTTTTTTTTTAAATGAATTAAATTCATAAGAGATTATTGGGACATCGAGCTATAATTTTTTTAATGAGTTATTAAAGAATTATCGTAATTAATTTTGTTGTTATCAAGCAAATACAAAAAAACAATCTGTCCCAATAATCTTTAATTTGTTTAAAATTTAAAAATGAATTTATTGTTATTATTAATCACATATTAATTAAGAAATTTTTAAAATAAGCTTAGATGATTTATTTAAAAACCAACTGTCAAATTAGTTCAGCATTCTTGCAGGCTAGTCTAACAGACGATCCCCTAATAGTGTATATCTGGCCTATATTTATATATTTTTATGCTTTTATAAAAGATACATTTAATATTTTTTTTTTTTTTTTTTTTTTTTTTTTTTTAAACATTCACACTTTTTTTCTCATTCACACTCACATTCACGCAGTCTTTTCGGCAACTTAGGCCATATAAGACTTTGACGATAACCGTTGTAGAGAATATATCTATTGTGGGGTCAGGCATTTCTATTTAAGCCATCTGGTATCCAAATGGCTTAAATAAAATCATCGGACTGCCTGGGTCCGAACCCGCGACGTTTGGTATAGGAGGGAGGCGCGCTACCTACTACGCCAAACCCGGGGGCTACATTTAATATATAATAACATTTATAAAGTATTTATTGTTAAAAGATCAATGAGAATCAACCAAATGCATTAAATATTATTAGCTACCATTCTGACATCTCTTGGCAAATTTTTGAATTACTTGATGTTTTGGGCATACTTTTTATGACACACTACGCCATCTTAGCGGGAAAAACATGCGTAACACCTTTGCTCCCGTTCCCTCTTAAATCTTACATTCTGATATGCGTGTGCCATTACTCTGTGTTCGGGACTGGAAATTAATCTTTCTCAAGATCCGGTCAAGTGACCACCCCCTTATATTATTGTAAATATTTATATCCATAATTCTACTTATCTCATTCCTAATACCGCTGTCTTTGATGGATAGATAATGCCTTTTTGTTATCTTTATTTTTCTATAATTATATTCTTTATTTAGTTTATAAATAAATATATTCGTTGTCTTCATTTTTGAACAAAATACACTGCACTGCGCATCAAAAATAACGTAACATTTTTTGTTTTATCTACCTTAATGATACTCTAATTTAAGAAACATTTAATATGAAATATCTTATACATTTCTAAGTCAATTTAACCCAAATACAAATCATTTTAATCAATTTAAATAAAATAAAGAAAAATATGTCAATTTTCAATTTGAGGGACAAATCAACATAATCTCGATATGTTTTGTTGGATATTAATTAAAACAAAAATTTTTTATAAGAATTTCCAATAAAATAGACAGAGAAAAGCTTAAATGGAAAGATTATTTTAAAATTTTAGAAATTTGGCGTTAATAAAAAAAAATTCGGATAAGTGAAAGAAGAAGAAGAAAATTCGCAGCTAGTTGTATTTCATTATTTTTATTCCCATTATGTTGACATATCATCCTCAGGGTGTTAAATATGTTAACACGCATTTATTCTGAGGATGATCTCAACCGGGATCGAAACGTCAACATAATGGGAATAAAAATAATGAAATACAACTAGCTGCTAATTTTCTTCTTCTTCTTTTCACCTATCCTGATTGAACTACCAGCTATAAGCCCTACGTATCTAAAAAAAAAATTCGACATTTTTGTCTTTGTTTAATTTAAATTGTATTAATTTGATTAAAATGATATGGATTTGTGTTGAATTTACTTAGAAATGTATAAGATATTCCATATTAAATGTTTAATAAGTTACAGTTTCATTAAGATAGATTAGATTCCAGGGCTGATACAAGGGGAGGGGTGGTAAAGGGGGTAATTATCCCCCCCCCCACGATAAAAAAAAAAAAAAAACTTTTTCCAATAGGATTCGGACCAGTAGGTTCAATCAAAAGTCAAAAAGTTTTCTAAAACAAAACTTTATTTGACCCCAGACAATGTTTCGTCCACTTGCTGTAGGACTTCTTCAGTGGTTTGCTAAAATATTCATACAAGATGTTTTTAATTATTCCCTATTTTTTACAAAATAAAAATAAAATTGTTCTTTTTAACTTACAGTCATAGAGAGCCATATAGTATAAAATTATCAAACAGTAGGGCCTTAACAATATATACATAGACCAAGGGCGGATCCAGAGGTGTATCTCGGGGGGGGTAATCTGGTATGACTCGTCGCACAGCACACTATTTTTTTTTAATTTCGGTAATTTAAAAGCGCATTCTGTACTTGTTTGCCAGAATATAAATACACATCAAATTTTTGAGTATTAATTTTTAAAATTTTACATTAAAAATAAATTTTTTTGCGAAAAAAAGGTATTTTTTTCGAATCTCGGGGGGGGGTAATTACCCCCTTTACCCCCCCCCCCCCCCCCTTGTATCCGCCCTTGACATAGACTTCACTTTTCTACCTTCTTGTTAAGACTAAATTATATTTTATTAACTAATACAAAATTCTCTTTTAATTTTTCTAATCCAAATCTATTTTTATCATTACTGTTTTGTTTTTATTAATTTAACTATCTTATTTTTAAATATCTATTTTCTTTTTATTTCCCACCACTTTTTTTTAAATATATATGTTCACACATCATAATTTTTCAAGTTTTTCTAAAATGACCCCACATGTCGTACCCAAGGTCTCCGTGTCCACTTTAAAATTCACTGTTTTTTTCAATGTTCATTTGAATATAGCAGGCCTCCTTGAATTTTCTTCTCGGGTCATCCATCTTTTTCAAAGCCGAGAATTTTTACATCTTCCAGATTAAATTCGTGGTTCTTGTCGAGTGGCTAGCGCACTGACCAGCCTTTTGTATTGGACGGATTTAAAATGCTCCGATAGACGAGTTCTCAAAGCAAGTGGACGAAACATTGTCTGGGGTCAAATAAAGTTTTGTTTTAGAAAACTTTTTGACTTTTGATTGAACCTACTGGTCCGAATCCTATTGGAAATTGTAAAGAAGGTTCCTGAGCCTCATCAAAAAAATACTTTTTTTCGAAAAAAAAAAAAAAAAATTTATTTTTAAAGTAAAATTTTAAAAATTAATACCTAAAAATTTTATTTGTATTTATATTCTGGCAAACAAGTACAGAATGCGCTTTTAAATTACCGAAAAAGATTGTGTGTTGTGCAACGAGTCACACCAGATTACCCCCCCCCCGAGAAACACCTCTGGATCCGCCTTTGATTAGAACAAGTCTTTTTAAGAAGAAATAAAAATGTTGCACTCGTTTTGAAGCCCTGTGTATTTATTCGATCCGAGCTCGTTATCTGGCCGGTGGTTAATGCAGGTAGTGAGACAAGTCCTAAGACTTATCAAAGATATGAAATAATAAAAATCACTATTAAATTTAAAGAATCTCCACGATAAAAAAAAAATTCTATTAAAGAAAATAACAAAGAATAATAAAATTTACTTTTATTTTATGTATGTATGACGTTAACCTTTTATTGTTTAGTAAAAATGAATGAAATGGTTTTTTCTTTTGACAAGCGAAAACATGTAAATACTTTTACTTCTTCTCTCTTTCGCTGCTTATTTTCTTGGTAAAAACAGCCACCCCCCCCCCCCGACCCCTCACCCTATGGACTTATCTTCAAATCTAAGGTTTTAAGAATTCACTTAGCCCCAGAGCAAATTGAATGCCGTTTGTCGCTTTCCAGGTCAAATTTTTTCTAAATTTAGTCTTTTATAGATAATCTTAGGAATTTTGGAAAGTTTAAAATGTTGATAACAGAGAATTAAAACAAGATTCAAGTTTTGAAGCAATACGACATTTCGAGCTCTCATCTTCAGAATGTTATAACGTACAGACCTTTTCTTCAATCGTTAGAGCGAATTTTGAGAAAATAAAAAAAAAAAAACTGAAAAAGTAAGTACATGGGCGCAGCCAGACATCTTGTTAGGGGGGGGCAACCCCTCGTTAGAGCGAGAGGGGGGTTTGCAATTAATATATACATAGATTATTAATTATTTATTTAAATAAAAACAAAATTAAATTAATGTAGTGGATTGGGGCGTTAAAAAAAAATTCCCAATGGGAAAAATATATATATATTTATTTGTTTTTTTTTTTAATTTTTATGACAAGCCAGGGGAGGGGGGCAAAGACCCCCCCCTGCCTCCCCCTGGCTACGCCCATGAAAAAGTACATCACTTAAGTATTAGTACTCTTTGGCCGATTTTGTTTAAAAGCTTATTTTCACGCTCTAAGAGGATATCTAACTTAAATATAAAATTTCGGCCTCCTAGCTGAATTCCTTCATGCTTAAAATTGAACACGGACAGACAGACACACACACCATGTTGCGAACACCACTTTTTTGGATTCAGGCGACCTCAAAACGTGTATATCCTTCAAAATCTCGAGATCGAATTTTTGACATGATCGCAATACTTTTCTCTTTCAATTGGGTATAGGAGACTTTGCAGCCAAGGAAATTAAATAAAAAACTTATTTAATTATTAATCGTCGACGTTTCGGTCGCAAGTCACGACAATGCAATGCTTATCAGTCATATATACAGAGCGCCAAGTTAGAGATACAAAGTTGTTTTGATTAATGAGAGATTAATCAAAACAACTTTGTATCTCTAACTTGGCGCTCTGTATATATGACTGATAAGTAGGGTCCGACCGAAACAAGATTTTCAGCCGAAACCGAAACCGAAACCGAATATTCGGCCTCAACCTTAGTTTCGGCCGAAACCGTAACCGAAACCGAAACTTGTATTTCCTATAAAATTTTTTTTTCATTTTACCTTTTTTTTTTTTGAATTTTTTTTTCCCTCCCGTGAAAATCATTTTACCTTTTTTTTTTAGGGAGACTAAAATTTTTTTCTCCCTCAAGTGCAAATTATTTGACCTTTTTTTTTTTTTTTGCATGCGAGTCTCATCCCATTTTTTCAGACTCTGGTTTCGGCCGGCCGAAAGGTTCGGCCACTTTTTGGCCGAAACCGAAACTACGGCCGAAACCATGATTTTTGGCCGAAACTGGCCGAAACCGTAACCGAAACCGAATATTCGGTCGGTTCCTACTGATAAGCATTGCATTGTATTTTTGTACAAACAATTAATGTATAATAATACAGACTGTATGACAACTCCACTATTGACTCAATGCTTTGCTATTTGAGTTCATACTCTCAACTATTGGACTGAGGATGGTTTTATTTCATTAAAACCGAAACTGTTTCCTGAACAGAGAGTTTAATTTCGTGGAGACTTAATACCTGGCTGCATTCTCCTTTCCTATCTACTGCTTAAAATTATTTTTACAATATTTCAATGCAGGATTTTCATTTTGCAATAATGATTTATGTACCTAACACGTTGTTTTTTATGATGTTAACAACCAATAAAAACTTATTTAACCTATAATATTATATATTGTTTATCTTAAATAAACCAAAATCCTTTTTTTTTTGAAAAATGAGAAATGAATTCGTAGATGTCAAAATTTAATTTTTTGATATTGTTCCTGATAAGGAAGATGAGGATCAGTGCGATTTCGAAAAGACAACAAAACAAATAATATTAAGTCGATTTCATTATAACTTTGATTTACTGTTGCCATGTTCACTTCCATTCAGGAATTAATTGATGAGAAAATTTTGTTATCACTTTGTATTTATTTTAAAATACCCAGATAGCACAATTCGTCTTATGTACGTACATAAGACGTACTGTGCTATCTGGGTATTAATACTATTTAAAATTTTTTATTTTAAAAGAATGGAAGGAGGTAGCAGCCAGGAAGGAGCGTCTCCAAAACAATGAAACTCCCAGATATTCGCGACGTTTCGGTCCAAATTTATTTGACCATCATCAGGCAATCAGGCAAAATTTCAACTTCCTAGCTCTTTTCGTTCGTGAGTTATTTTGTTCACAGACAGACAGACAGACCATGTCGCGAAAACCACTTTTTTTGATTCAGGGGACCTCAAAACGTGTATATCCGTCAAAATCTCGACATAGAATTTTTGACATGAATCCATACATTTTCTCTCCATATATTAATATATATATATAGAGGTAAGAGAAAGTAAAAATGAAAATTTTAAAAATTTCTATTCACAACTGCATTTTGTCTATGAAATTCGGAGTTTATTAAAAAAAAATCCCATAAAATTTGGGGCAGTAGTTTGCGAGTTGTACGCAATTTAAGATGAGGAGTTTTAATTTTTTATAACGTAAAATTAATTCGATCTTAAGAAACGACGCGCGGAGGGGAAGTGGCGCGTGCACCTCCCCTCCAGGCATTATCGCCGGCCAGCGAGATGCTTCTATTCTTGGAAATAACTATTAAAGCCTTTTTCCAAGAAATTTTATTATCTCTATCTCAAATCAATCGTCGAAATAAAATATTCATTAGACCCAGAGAGAATGATTTCACTTGTTGTTAAGTGACACCAAATAATGCTCTCTCTTGGATGGGAGAGATGGGAGAGACAAATAAATAATCGTATATATTTATTTATTTTATACCGCTATTAATTATTCTCTTTTCCATATTCTCTCAACTTAAAAAAAATAATTTTTTTTTCTCTCTTAAAAAGAATACACAGACCGCAACTCTATTTATTTTTACTTTTTCTTACCTCTATATATGTTAATAAATAGAGAGAGAAAGTATTGCGATCATGTCAAAAATTCAATGTCGAGATTTTGAAGGATATACACGTTTTGAGGTCCCCTGAATCCAAAAAGGGCTTTTCGCAACATTGTATGTGTGTCTGTCTGTGTTCAATTTTGAGCATAAAGTAATTAAGCTATGATGCTGAAATTTTATAAATTAAACACCCCCCTGGAGCGTGAAAATAAACTTTTAAACAAAATCGGGCCATTTGGATACCAAATGTCTTAAATAAGAGTGCCTGGACCCCAATAAATATATTTATATAATAACGGTTATCGTCTAAAGCAGGGGTGGGCAAAAGCCGGCCCGCGGGCCGGATCCGGCCCTTTTGCTTACTTTATCCGGCCCGTTGAAAAATCCCTTTTATGCGATTTTGTTGAAATCAACAGTATTAGTGTGCGTAGAGTGCATATAAATAATGAAATACAGTATATAAATAATAGAGAGTATTATAATTTCGAACAGCCGTAACCATATCCCTACTTTTATGTATGCAAGCATACTAGGTCTGTTCGATTATAATCTTTCATTTTTCTTTAAAAATTACGGGATATACTCGTATTTTAGTGGGCACAAATTGTTCGCATGTACACCCAAGTAAGACAATTTATTATTACTATTATCTATTATAATAGACCAGGCTTGGTCCATTGGTGACTTTCCAAGGCTCGATTTAATTATATAATACCATTGGGCCAAGCTTCGGACCAGGCTTGGTCTATTCGTCTTCCCAAGGATCGGTTTAATAATATAATACCATTGGGCCAAGCCTCGGACCAGGCTTGGCCCAATGGCCACTACTCAAGGCTTGGCAAATGACAACTGATGACAACTGGCCCAAGGTTCGGCCAATTGTCAGCATTGGAAATTCCTACCAGGGTATTAACTGTCAAATTTCTTTGTCCAAATGCTTTAAAATGATACTTAGAGTGTTTTTGCCAAAAAAATTTCTTGGGCAGGGAAAAACTCCACCCAAAACATTCGGGTGTGGAAAGCGTACGCGGTATAGTCCTGCGGCCCGGGAGACATTTTGAAAATTTCATTTTGGCCCGCGCTTAAAAGTATTTGCCCACCCCTGGTCTAAAGTCTTAAATGACCAGAGTTGCCGAATATACTGTGTGAATGTGAGTGTGAACGAGAAAAAAGTGTGAATTGTTTTTTGTAAAAAAAAAAAAAAAAAAAAAAAAAAACGGTCAAAGAGTACTAGTACTTTACTGATGTACTTTTTCAGTTTTTTTCGATTTTCTCAAAATTCGCTCCAATGATTTTTTTTTAATTCATAAATCAATTATTTTTTAGATGCTCTTTAAAATGTATATTCTCATTTTGTTATTAAAATCTTCTGAAGACCACTTTATTCTTGTTATCCATAGAAAAAGATAGGAGAAATGGTTGCCATGGTAACAAAATACAAATATTTTCCCATACTTATAAATTTTACATCTTGCAAAATCGAAAGTCCCGTACTGTCGGGAACTAAATATATCTCGACACGAAAACCTGGTGTTGCATAGTACACAACTTTCGATTACCGAAAGTGAGAGAAAGTTGTGTGCTGTGTCGCAGTCCCACCAGATTTTTTTAAATTTATATAATTATTATCTGAGCAAGCAAATGGTAACCCACCCCAGTATTACCCGGATTGATTACAACTTGTCAGTTGCTGACACTAAATAGAGATAAAATAAATTAACCAAAATATTTTGATTCAATTGTTTTAGCACATTTCTGTTTTGAGAATTTTAAATAAAATGATGAAGAGAGCGAGCGAGTTTAATATTTCCTTTAGCTCCTTTACCGTCCCGATTGCTTTCCTATAGTTTTAAATGGTCTGGGAGGAGGGACTCCCCCACCACCCCCCTCGTCGCGCTTTCAGACAGAACAACATCGGATAGTGAGTGAGTGATTCAAGTAATATTCCTTTCCATTCCCTTTAATATAGATACTTTTCAACTGACCCGCAATTCAGAGAGAAGACTGCCTCGAGTTTCGAGTTTGCTTCCTCTCACAAACTGAAAAAAATCTATTCAATTGAAACTTTTGGTAAGAGAATGTTGTGCTCTGTGCTTGTCACACCAGATTTTTCGTGTCGACATATATTTAGTTCCCGACAGTACGGAACATTTGAATTCAGATGTAAAATTTATAAGTATGGGAGAATATTTATATTTTGTTACCATGGCAACCATTTCTCCTATCTTCCCTATGAAATACAAGAGTAAAGTGGTCTTCAGAAGATTTCAATTGACAAAATGAGAATATACATTTTAAAGAGCATCCAAAAAATAATTGATTTTTGAATTGTAATCAAAATTGAGCGAATTATGAGAAAATCGAAAAAAAAAACAACTGAAAAAGTACATCAGTAAAGTACTAGTACGCTTTGGCCGATTTTGTTCAAAAGCTTTATGTCACGTCTTTTATACGTATAAAAGACATATATTCATATTCATATATTCATAAAGACATATATGTATTCTTAAATTCGTACGGGAAATATGTATTATTAACGTCTGAAATACCTCATTTTGCCTTTTGAATAAATTTCCAATCTGGAATTCGTTACGGCTCTAGGCCTTCTTAGCCTATTTAGAAATATAGGCCTGCTCTATATATAGAAGTAAGAGAAAGTAAAAATTTATATGTTAGCGAGGTGAATAATGAATCAGTGTGTAGTAGAAAAAATAGAAGGCCGAGCAGCTATTTTTATTTCTTTATTAAAGAACCCACAAGGACGTTTCGGTCGACTATGCGGCCATCTACATGACTAGAGATCAGTCAATAGAAAAACCTCTGTCAAAGAACTTAAAGAGAACTCTAGCCATGAAGATGGTTGCACAGTCGACCGAAACGTCGCTGTGGGTTCTTTAATAAAGAAATAAAAATAGCTGCTCGGCCTTTAATTTTCTATTCTTTCTATTTATACATTATTTAACTATTTAATATATTTTCTGCAAATTTTAATAAAAAAAAAAAATATATTTCATCTTTGAATATTGAATATTGGATATATTAAACCAGCAATGTACGTTTGTAAACAGCATTTCTCGAAAATCAAAACCGTTAGAGGGAATTTTGGAGAAAATCGAAAAAATACTGGTAGAATATCTTATGAATAAAAAGAGTTATTGTTTTTTTTTTTTTTTTTTTTTTTTTTGAGGGGGGCAAAAGAGCAGACCAGAAATAAAAAACAACAAAAAGAAACAGGGAGAAAAAAAAAAAAAAAAAAAAAGAAGAAGAAAGGAAAACCGAAACGGGGGAAAGGAAGAGAATAGAGGTTGGGGGGGGAGATTTGAAAATTGAAAGTTTGGGGGGGGGGGGGAGGGAGGAAGGAGGGCGTTCGTCCAAACGGGGGAGGACAGGGGAAAAAAAAAAAAATTATGTTGTTTTGTGGTGGGAGGAGAGAAGAAGGGGAAGGGGGGGGGGAGGAGCCCCTTGTGGTGTGGGGGGAATTTGTGGAAGGGGGGGGAAAATTGATTTTAATTGGGGAGAGGATCGACTAGGGTAATACCTGGAGAAGAGAGATAGTGAAGCCCTCAGGGCTTGGTGTAGTAGAGGTTAGCGTGCTAACCTCGTATACCAAACGACGCGGGTTCGGACCCCAGGCAGTCCGATGATTTTATTTAAGCCAAATGGATACCAAATGGCTTAAATAAGAATGCCTGGACACCCTAATATATATAAATTCATAAATAACGGTTATCGTAAATGTCTTATATGGCCTGAGCTGCCGAAAAGACTGTGTGAATATGTGTGTGAGTGTGAGTGTGAATGAGAAAAAGTGTGAATGTTAAAAAAAAAAAAAAAAAAAAAAAAAGAGTTATTGTAGTAGTTGTAGCTGTGGCGATGGCGAGAATCAAATTCGCCGGGAAAATAAAAGTCTCTAATTTGACTAATTATGTACATTATTGAAAAAATATTTAATTTATATAATCAATTATTGTATTGTTTGGTAAATGAATAAACCAGATCCCTTCCTGAACACGCCTCTCTTATTTAATTTATTTATAAGGTATAAATATATTACTCTAACAATTGTAAGTTATATAGTAATACCACATAGCTAATTGTAGAAAGGAAAGAAAAAATATAAGACAAGCTCAATTTGCATCTCCTCATTTCGTTTCAATGAAAATATGGAGAATGAACGACAAGAACTTGTCTCTGTGTACCAAATAACGAGCTTTAAAAAGCTGCAAAATTAGAAGACGTTCTAAGTGACCTCGAGCAAAAAAATAATACTAATTACCGAGGGGACTGAAATGTATTGTTTTTATGCCAGTTATCGGGATTTTCTCTGGCGATTGGAAAATTTATACAGAATTAGCCGGAAATACGATAATCGGGATACGAATTATCCAAAAAATAATGAGAGGACATGGAGATGAAGATGTAACAATGAATGGACTATGAATTCTACTAACGCGTCTTAAGTTCCTTTTAGAAGAATAAAAAAAAAAAAGCATTTCCCTCCCCTAGCTATAGCTCTACTCTCTCTTGGCTTGTTTGAATTGTAGATAGACCTTAAGAAGAAAGAGGTCGCCGCGAGAGAGGGAGAGGAGGGGGGATATAAACGCAAGCAAGCAAGCAAGCGGCACCAGGTGAAAGGAGGATGGACCAAAGAGCTAATCCTTTAGGCTAATCCCGCGCAAACTCTGGGTGGGGCCAATGGGCGTTGGGCGATGAGAAGCGCCTGCGTCGGATTAGCGGGGGCTCCAAAGGAGGGGAGGGGCGTGGTCGCGGAGGGGTGGGGGCGGAGCATGACCGCCGCGGAGGGCGGGTCATTGGGGTCGCGGCAGTCGCCTCCGCCGCCGCTGCCGCCGCGGTACAAGAAGCAATGACGCGCGCGCACAACATCATCATCATCATCATCGTCGTCGTCGTCTCTCTTCAGCCATGAACAACAACAACTCGCGCCCCGGGAATCGATCCCTGGCCCAGGGCTCCCTGCCTGCGCATATCTCGCTCTCTAAAGAGAGATAGTCTCTATAACAATCTCTCTGTTTAACAAGATGGGGGTGAATTTCTGAATTAGTAAATAAATAAATAAAATATTAAAATAATCTTTGAGAACGTCCACCGCAGATTCATTATAGATGACCGGTCGTTACATTCACGCATGAAGAAGGAATGAGCCCTCGGGGTTAGCGTGCTGGGCATGTATACCAAGGGTCGTCGAATCCAAGTCAGTCCGATGATTTTATTTAAGCCAGTGGTTTCCAAACTTTATGTTACAACGCCTCCCTTAAAAATATTTAATCATATGGCGCCTCCCCCCTCCCTCCCCCATTTTGTAAAATAATACAAAAAGAAAAATTTTGAATGCTAAAAAATATAAATTTATATTAAAGCGGAGTCAAAAAAAAAATTCCTAGTCATATGCAGCCAAAATTATTGTGACGTTTCGGCCTTCTTAAGAGCCGGAGGCGACAATAAATGAAATTTTAATTTTGAAATTAAAATTTCATTTATTGTCGCCTCCGGCCCTGAATGATGGCCTAGACTAGTGGCCTAAACGTCACAATAAAAGAAATAATTTTGGCTGAGTTTGGAAAATTGTTCGCTGTGGCTAATATTCGCGCTTCCCCTTAGACTAGTCCGCGGCCCTCTAGGGAGGCGCGCCTCACAGTTTGGAAAACGCTGATTTAAGCCATTTGGATACCAAAGAGTAGAAAATTGGCTCTTCCTATCGACCTCTACTCACTAGTAGCTTCCTAAGTTTTAGTTCTTTACAATCAGCTATTACAGTGTAGTCCTTGGTTATTGACAGTTTATTCAGTTTGATAAATTGCGCCTTATTATTTATTTGTATTTATACTTCAATTCACATGCAGAATTTAAATATATGTTCAAAACATAAAAAGTAAAGTATGGTATTATTACTTACATAAGGAGAAAGGCGAATATAAATAGTTTTTACTTTCTCTTACCTATGTATATATGTAATATATATATAGAGAGAAAGTATTGGATTCATGTCAAAAATTCCATGTCGAGATTTTGATGGATCTTCACGTTTTGAGGTCCCCTGAAACCAAAAAAGTGGTTTTCGCGACATGGTCTGTCTGTGTGTGTGTGTGTGTGTGTCTGTCTGTGTGTATGTCTGTCTGTGTGTCTGTGAACAAGATATCTCAAGAATGAAAAGAGCTAGGAGGTTGAAATTTTATATTTAAGTTAGGCACCCCCATGGGACGTGACACGAAGCTTTTAAACAAAATCGGCCAAAGAGTACTAGTACTAGTACTTTACTGATGCACTTTTTCAGTTTTTTTCGATTTTCTCAAAATTCGCTCCAACGATTTTTTTTTTAAATTCAAAAATCAATTATTTTTTAGATGCTCTTTAAAATGTATATTCTCATTTTGTGATTGAAATCTTCTGAAGGCCACTTTACTCTTGTACTCAATATAAAAGATAGGGGAAATGGTTGCCATGGTAACAACATATAAATATTTTGTCATACTTATAAATTTTACATCTTGAATTTCGAATGTACCCTACTGTCGGAAACTAAATACATGTCGACACAAAAAATCTGGTGAGACAAGCACAGAAACACAACTTTCGATTACCGAAGGTAAGAGAAAGTTGTGTGCTATGCGCCAGTCACACCAGATTTTTTTTATTTATTTATTTGAAATTCCTATCGGCATCCCCGTTTATTTATCCGAGGTGCTATCGTGCACGAAGACACACAGCTCATTAGAAGCCGACACCCTAGCTCACTACACCAACGAACCCCCCTGAAATTAACGTAGTATGTTATTATTTTCCTAATAAAACAAATACAATTTCTTCACCAGCCTACAAGTAGCGGTATCAAATTGACACACCGCGTCTACTCTCGTGAAATAGACCGCGCCTGACGGAAGGTTAAAGATCTTTAATTTAAAAAAGATTTGAGGTCGATAGCTTCAAAATTATGAACGCAACCTCTGAAAATCAGCACCTTGAGACGCGCACCTTAACAGTCTCGATCTGTGTTTTGCAGGGTTTTTATTTTTTTATTCGATCTCAAGAAACGACGTGCGGAGGGGGGAGGCGCGTGCACCTCCCCTCCAGGCATTATCGCCGGCCAGCGAGATGCTTCTATTTCTGGAAATAACTATTAAAGCCTTTTTCTAAGAAATTTTATTATCTCTATTTCAAATCAATCGTCAAAATAAAATATTAATTAGACCCAGGGAGAATGATTTCACTTGTGTTAAGTGACAATAATTAATGCTCTCTCTTGGATGGGAGAGACAAATAAATAATCGTATTTATTTATTTATTTTATACCGCTATTAATTATTTTCTTTTCAATATTCTCTCGATTTTAAAAAAATAATTTTTTTTTTTCTCTCTTATTGTCTTTAGAATACACTGACATATTTTTACATTCTCTTACCTCTATATATGTTAATAAATAGAGAGAGAAAAGTATTGCGATCATGTCAAAAATTCGATGTCGAGATTTTGAAGGATATACACGTTTTGAGGTCCCCTGAATCCAAAAAAGTGCTTTTTGCGACATGGTCTGTCTGTCTGTATGTAAACTTAGGCACCCCCATGAGACGTGACACGAAGCTTTTGAACAAAATAGACCAAAGAGTACTAGTACTTTACTGATGCACTTTCTCAGTTTTTTTTTTCGAATTTCTCTAAATACGCTCCAACGATTTTTTTTTTAATTCATAAATCAATTATTTTTTAGATTCTCTTTAAAATGTATATTCTCATTTTGCCATTGAAATCTTCTGAAGACCACTTTACTCTTGTACTCCATAGAAAAGATAGGAGAAATGGTTGCCATGGTAACAAAATATAAATATTTTCCCATATAAATTTTACATCTTGAAATTCGAATGTACCGTACTGTCGGAAACTAAATATATGTCGACACAAAAAATCTGGTGTGACAAGCACAGAACACAACTTTCGATTACCGAAGGTAAGAGAAAATTGTGTGTTGTGGGACCAGTCACACCAGATTTTCTTTCCTATGTTGATTTCCTTTAAATTAAACATTACACCTAATACAAAAAGGCATTATAGTTTTTACTATATACATTTCTAAAATTTGACGGCCCAGTGGTTGAGAATCACTGTCTTTCCGCATCATTTTGTATATTTCTTTATTAGGAGCCTTTCCGTTCCTAGGCTGACCTAGAAAATGTATTTTATACTCAATTAGATTTGACGAAGTCTCCCCCTTAGAAGAAATAATAATTGTATGGTTTTGGTTTTGATCATTTCACCCCTTTCTATTGTCCGTATAATAGACCAGAAGTCGAGGGGGAGAAATTTAGGGAGATGGAAAGGACAAGAATCAAAGGGAGGCAGGCTCATTCACAAGTCTGTTTGGTGTCACGTGATGGGGTTTTTTTTTAATCATCTGTCTTGTCAATTGCCTACACCTGAAAATGTCTCATTTCTCATCAATTCAAGAATTCAAATACAGTAGAAATTCCTAAGGCCACGATAGGAGTGTTGATTATGTAAAAAAAAAATCGATTATTCCGATTATGAGAAAAATAATCGATAGATTCAATCATGGGAAAAATAATCGATTATACCTTCTTTTTTTTCCTAGCAAAATTTTTTGCGGAAAGGTTTTTTCCTTCCCGTGGAAAACATCTTTTTTTTAGGGAAGCGATATTTTTTAAGAGAATAATCGGTCAATAATCGATTATTTTGCGCGGTCCTAACCACGAGACCGACGGTTTGTTAAGAATTATCGGGAATACAAAATTTAAAAAAAAATCAAAAAACGTACTAATACGAAGACTGCAATTGTAGAAAGGAAAGAAGAAATGTAAGAGAAGCTCTCAATTTCCCTCTTTTCTCTCCTCGTTTCCTTTCATTGGCAAGTAAAACGAATGAACGAAAACAACTTGTCTCTCTCGTCCCCCCTCTTGAAAATAGAACGAATCTCTTTAAGATGCAAATACGAATTAGAAGGCGTTTTAAGTATAAAAATAATACGAATTACCGAGGGGACTGAAATGCATTGTTTTTGAACCAGTTATAGGGATTTTTTCTGGGGATCGGCAAGTTTATACGAAATACGAATAATCGGGATTCCACTGTAGGCCTATTTAACTTTGAAGCTATAACTCTGGGCAGCCAGAGTTATTGCAAAATTCTTGCCTCAGTGACAAACTCCAAAGGAAATAAGAAATCTATATATTATTGTATAATAGAGGAGTGTCCGTCTGTCTGTCACGCTGTTTGACCAACTTCCCGTTGGAATCTTGAATCGAAATTTTGCAGTGTTATAGAGAGTCCAGGAAAAATACTCGGTATTCCTATAACTTTTTGAGTTATTAATTCCAAAAGTTACGATTTCTCCCATAGGAAATGTATAGAGAAATATTTAAGTATTCTTTGCATTGATGTATTCTGTGAATGTAAACAAATCCTCAAGTAGGCACTGGATTACAATTAGAATACGTAGCAACAATTTAAAAAAATGCCCTCGGGCTTGGTGTAGGGGTTAGCGTGCTAACCTCGTATACCAAAAGTCGCGGGTTCGGACCCAGGCAGTCCGATGATTTTATTTAAGCCATCTGGATACCAGATGGCTTAAATAAGAATGCCGTGACCCCCAAAATATATTTTAAATAACAAGGGATATCGTCAAAGTCTTATATGGCCTAAGATGCCGAAAAGACTGTGAATGTGTGTGTGAGTGTGAGTGTGAATGGGAGGTGAAGTGTGAGTGTTAAAAAAAATATTTTTTTTTTTCATAATTAAGAAAAGGCGTGGGCCAGGCGGGCCCGAGCCAGCTGAAGGGGGGTCCAGGGGGTAAACCCGAGAGGCGGGCACCGCGGCTAGAAAAGAAAGAAAAGTGAAAAAAAAAACACATTGCAATAAAATTTACAACGTACAGTACAAATGGAGCTTAACATCGAAATAGAGAGAGAATTTAATCCAAATTTCGTAATTAGAGTTCTCCATTATGGAAATTAAGAGAGGGATGGTGTGCCAACCGTTCTAAATTTATAATATTAATACGGTAGAAAGGAATAAACAAATACCTACGCGATTTTCTAACTCAATCGATTCAATCTTCTTTCTTTCTGAGAAAAAAAAAAACATGATAAGATCAATACAGGAATTGCATGACTGATGATCGTTAACGATGGGAGAGAGAAAAAAAGATTCCTTTTTTTAATAATAAATTTAAAATATTCCTTTTTTGGTTGTTTAAATATTTGCATCGCCTTTTTTTATTTATGAAAAAATTATTATTATTATTCCAATTCAGGCTCCCGAGTTTGGCGTAGTAGGTAACGTGCCTACCTCCTATACCAAACGTCGCGGGTTCGGACCCAGGCATTCCGATGATTTTATTTAAGCCATTTGGATACCAGATGGCTTAAATAGAAATGCCTGAATCCACAATATATATATTAATTACAACGGTTATCATCTAAAGCAGTGGTTCCCAACCTGGGGGCGATCGTCCCCAAGTGGGCGATTTGGTTTTTCAGGGGGCGATAAATAAGTGGGGGGCTATCGGGGGGCGATGAGTAATCATAGGGGAAAAATGATTAGAGTTTACAAAAATTTAAAAGAAAAAAAAAACAAAAATCAAAGAGAAAAATATCCCATTTAGAGGATGGCCAGGATAGAAGAGGACAAAAAATTGTTATAAAAATAAAATATTCTGAAGAATCCAATTCCAATCTAGAATTGAAACGTCACTTTTGATTTCATTAATTAAAAATTTACCGAAAAAAGATCCATTTTTGGAATTTTCATTATAAAAATAAAATTATTATTACATTTTTAAAAGATTTGGGTGGAGAAAAGTAATTATAAAAATCTTGCTTACTACTCGTAAAGTCAGGAGTATTTTTTAAAATAAATTTTTGCCAGTAATTGTGATTTATTTTAGTTAGTAATTAATAGCACAATTTAACTAAAAAAAATTTCAACGTTTTGGTTACTATTTCTGCAACTGTTGTATTTATTCACTTTGAAAAGAAAACGTTATCTGGGGAACTTGATATTTTCAACTTTGAAATAAAGTACTTTTTTGTTAAAAATTTTAAATCATGTTTTGTATGTAAATGCAGATGCAGATCACAGAATCCATGAATTTGGTTCAATTTGAACCATGTAAATATTTCAGGTATATTTCTGTAAAATGCATAAATTGATACTAAAGCTAAGAGTGAACAGATAAAACTGCATTGGCTGTTTTTATATAGCTACGGTAACAAAATTGTTTAAAATAATAAAACTGCATTATTATTTACACTTTAGATTAAAATTAGACATACAATGGAAATGAAAAGGGGGGCGATAGGTGTTAGTTAGCCTCCAGAAAGAGGCGATGGGCCAAAAAAGGTTGGGAACCACTGATCTAAAGTCTTAAATGGCCTGAGTTGCCGAAAAGACTGTGTGAATGAGAAAAAAGTGTGAATGCTTTAAAAAAAAAAATTCCAATTCAGTATCTGCTTGAGGATTTGTTTACATTCATTGAATACATAAATGCAAAGAATATATAAATGTTTCCTCATACATTTCCTATAGGAAAAATCGTTACTTACTAATTAATAACTCAAAAAGTTATCGGGATTTCGGGACGAAAATAATTTTCCTATAATCCCTAGAACAGTGGTTTCCAAACTTTATGTTACCACGCCTCTCTTAAAAATATTTAATCGTATGACCCCCCTAACAAAAATTTTTATTGCTAACAAATTTATTAATAGCCCTACAAACTATTATATTATAATATTTATTATTTTAGTGGTTGAGTTAGTGACTGTAGATGTTGCAATGTTGGGTAGCGGTATTATTTTATTTATACCACTTTAGAAGTAATCGCTGTGACTGATATTCGCGCCTCCCCTTAAACGAATACGCGCCGCCCTAGGGAGGCGCGACCCACTATTTGGAAAACGCTGCCCTACAAGGCCTCATATAAAATTTGTTTTCAAAATCCCAATTAGAAGTTGCCCAAATATAGCGTGACAGACATACAGAAAGACAGACGGACATACATGCCAAATGATATATATAGATTTTGATTTGAATGAATTTGCAAAAAAGTCACTTTTATATAAAGCTTTAAAAAACAACTGAAATCAAAATGTTAAAATTTTTTTAAATAAAATTTTAGATTAAAGATAACAAATGTTTATATAAAATGCACTTTTATTTTATTTTTTACTTTCTCTTATCTATGTATATATATTCAATAATCAATAAACAAACCACCCCAACAATTCCTCCCTAATCCCATACTCTTGAAAATGGCTCCAAAAAGAGAGCCGAAACGTCGAGTAAATCTCAACATCACACGCGACTCAATCCGAGAAAACTTATCTTCGCGTATATATATACCTATAAATATATCATGTCAAAAATTCGATGTCGAGATTTTGATGGATATACACGTTTTGATGTCAGTAAAATTCTTTATCTTAAAAGAATTAAATAAGAATGCCTGGACCCCCAATAGATATATTAAATATATTAGTATCCATTTAAGTCTTAAATGGCCTAAGTTGTGTGAATGAGAAAAAAGTGTGAGGGAATATAAAGATGCGTGCTGTGGACCAATCACACCAGATTTAAGATTTTTTGTTTAACGAAAAAAATTCTCACGTATATTTAATTGTTTTTACAAATGGACTATTTATTTGTGGCCGGCTGGCCACATCAGACTTATTCTTTCTCTTTCTCTCATAGAATTTAAGCAAAACATTTATAATTATTCTTGGTTAATTTATTTTTTCTCTTTAAATAATAAATTTTTTTTCATTCGCTTGAGAGATTTTTATAATATTCATTGCATAAATACGTAAAATATTAATATTAATTAATCCGATCCGCTATGTTTCGTTATTTTTTGTGTCTTTTTGTTGAAGATCTAGAAGAGAGATTAGTTCTTTTTTTAAATTTTTTTATATTATAAAAATATTTAGATTCTTTTAGAGGCAATTTAATATTAAACATGACAATATAGGGAATTCATTATTTATACTTGAATCTAATGAGGATAATTCCATCAGACTTGAATCGAAATGATAGAGATTTTCATGAATAGTCTGGTTACATTACTCAGATATTCTTTAAACTGAAATGCAAAAAAATATTATAATTATCAAAATTTGAATTGGGAATTTTATATTTACATAAATTTAAAAAAATACTTTTTAGCTTTGCATCTTGAAATTTCGATTTAAGGGGGAACAGGAGGGAAGGTGTTACGCATGTTTTTCCCGATTAGATGGCGTTGTATGTCATAAAAAGTAAGCCCAAAAAATCAAGAAATTCAAATATTTGCCAAGAGATGTCAGAATGATAGCTAATAATATTTAATGCATTTGGTTAATTTTCATTGATCTTTTAACAATAAATACTTTATAAATGTTATTATATATTATGTATCTTTTATAAAAGCATAAAAATATAGGCCAGATATAGGCAATTAGGAGATCGGCTGTTAGACTAGCCTGCCATCTATTGCAAGAATGCTGAACTAATTTGACAGTTGGTTTTTAAATAAATCATCTAAGCTTATTTTAAAAATTTCTTAATTAATATGTGATTAATAATAACAATAAATTCATTTTTAAATTTAAAAAAAATTAAAGATTATTGGGACATATTGTTTTTTTGTATTTGCTTGATAACAAAAAAATTAATTACGATAATTTTTTAATAAGACATTAAAGAAATTATAGCTCGATGTCCCAATAATCTCTTATGAATTTAATTCATTTAAAAAAAAACGGCATTGAAAAATTCCTTTAAATAGTCTAGTTTTTTTTAAAGTACGTTTATATGTCGCTCCTGAACCCCCGTTTTGCCATTTACAAAAAACAAATTTGTTTTTAGTTAATATAAAATTTAAAATTTTATTTTTCATTAATACTTGCTGTTGGGTTTGACGTAACTAAGCACATCACTCTTTCTCTCATCACAGTAATCTTTATTTATTTAATGATAATATTAAAATGAATCAGTTCACTCTTGTTATTCCACATGTTCGGACCTAAAAAAAAAATCGAATTATCTGTCGCTCAATCAGATATTTAGGAATCGTCCGCATATTACGTAAAGCGTTAGGGGGACAAAACGTTACTAATTGTGAAATGGGGGACCCGGGGGTTTCTCCAAGTGTGATATAACAATTCTAAGTTGAATTTATACAATTTTTTGAGAAAAAAAAAAAAAAAAAGGTCAAATGAATTTCACATCAGGGAAAAATCAAGTGATTATTTGAGTCACGAGGGAAAATAAAAGGTAAAATGATATGAATAAAAAATATTATTCGGGGGGAGGGAGGGAGGTCTATGTTTTGACATAATATTTGTAGGGGGGTGTCTGTATGCCTAGTCTAACTCAAAAGACGAATTCAATTTGTGACCCCGTCTCCACCATCAGATCGGTGGAGCCCTCGGGTCCTTATCCTCAAGGATTGCAGCTTTGAACCTCCAGGCTATTCCTGGAGAAACTGCAACCCTTCCCTGACTCAAACCCAACCTCAAAAACCGAATGCGTCATCAAAAGACGTCTTTTCGCAAAACACAAAACACTTGAGAACCTGGCCTTTGATCTTTCTATCAGATCTGACCGCATCTCCGTATGAATCGTTCATGGAAGAAATCAACGAGAATATCTTTCATTTTAACTCTCTGTTTGGAACCTAAATTCACAACAAATCAAGTGACTCTAACAAAAAACGAACTAGCTAGATATTAAGAGTCACCTGAAGCTAATAACAAAAACGAATCTCCACTAAAGGCCTAAAATGAAAGATATCCACGTTGATTTCTCCATTATTAGATTCACGATGTGAGTGTGTATATATTGACATAATATATGAGGGGTTGAGAGCAAAAGTCAAAAGTGAACAAAGTCTATCCACTTAAAGGCTTATATTTAATAGATTTTTTTTTTTGCATTAAGGAACTGCTCCACTCTGGAGGATTAGTATTGAAATTCGCTCATTATTACACCGAATAATTAGAATAATTTACTATCTAAAAAGGGGAAAATAAGAAAATCGTTTTCTTTTGCTTTGAACCACTCACATGTTCCGAGAGTATAAGAAGATAATCATCACCATTAAGAAGGTTGAATATCACTCGAAGCTCCTTGCAGTCCTGTAGCTCAGCTCTGAATTCCAATTACACTGGAGAGGCATAAATCTGCAAAAGAAAACATTATTATATTAAAATCTTTTTCTCTCTCTTATAAAAAAAATTATCTGGTGTGACTGGCGCACAGCACACAACTTTCTCTTACCTTCGGTAATCGAAAGTTGTGTTCTGTGCTTGTCACACCAGATTTTTTGTGTCGACATGTATTTAGTTCCCGACAGTACGGAACATTTGAATGCAGATGTAAAATTTATAAGTATGGGAAAGCCCCGGGTTTGGCATAGTAGGTAGCGTGCCTACCTCCTATGCCAAACGTCGCGGGTTCGGACCCAGGCAGTCCGATGATTTTATTTAAGCCATTTGGATACCAGATGGCTTAAATAGAAATGCCTGACCCCATAATAGATATTTTCTCTACAACGGTTATCGTCAAAGTCTTATATGGCCTAAGTTGCCGAAAAGACTGTATGAATGTGTGTGTGAATGTGAGTGTGAATGTTTAAAAAAAAAAAAAAAAAAAAGTATGGGAAAATATTTATATTTTGTTACCATGGCAACCATTTCTCCCATCTTCCCTATGGAGAACAAGAGTAAAGTGGTCTTCAGAAGACTTCAATGGCAAAATGAGAATATACATTTTAAAGAGCATCTAAAAAATAATTGATTTTTGAATTTAAAAAAAAAATCGTTGGACCAAATTTTGAGAAAATCGAAAAAAAAACTGAATAAGTACATTAGTAAAGTACTAGTACTCTTTGGCCGATTTTGATTAAAAGCTTATTTTAACGCTCCCGGGGAGTGTTCAACTTATATATAAATTTCAGCCTCATAGCTCAATTCCTTCATGCTTAAAATTGAACACAGACAGACAGAACATGTTGCGAAAACCACTTTTTTTTTGGATTCAGGGGACCTCAAAACGTGTATATCCATCAAAATCTCGACATCGAATTTTTGACATGAATCCAATACTTTCTATATATATTAACATATATAGAGGTAAGAGAAAGTAAAAGGGTCCATACTTATAAATTTTACACTTGAAAATCATATGTACCGTACTGTCGGAAACTAAATACATGTCGACATAAAAAATCTGGCGTGACAAGCACAGTACACAACTTTTTTGTAGTGCAAAAATATACTTCATTTTTATTTTTTTTAGTAAAATTTACGACATTTCATTATTGTATTGTTAAAAGAGGTAGAATCTAAAGAAAAATAACAAATATTTCAACTTCTTTTAACAATAAAATGATGAAATGTCGTATATTTTACTAAAAAAAAATAAAATGTATGTTTCTGCACTACAAAAAAAAAAAAAAAAAAAAAACATTTAGCCCTGAGTCAACAAGCTCCTCCTATCTGATGCAACCGGCCCTTAGTAGATAAATGCCTAGTAGTGATCATTTAAAAAGGATTTGTAAATTTAGTATTCCAAAACACACTAAAAAAGATTTTTTTTTACATAAAACAATATTAAATGGAAAATTTGCATAGTACAAGAAAACTTACAAAATTGTTATTTTTGGTTGCAATTGCTCCTTCTCCTGTTGTATGAACAACAGTAACAATTTTGTTGTAGAATGAAAATTTTCCATCTAATATTGTTGTTAATTCATATATGTTGCCTTTATGTATTTGTAGAAAGGACTGAAGATGGGACAACAAAATTATCCCGAAACGTCTCGTTAGATTGAAAAAATCGGAATTCTCCTGTTGTACAGAATATTTTTATCGAATCGTGGGAGAATGACAGAAGAGGGGGTGGGGAGTTGCGCCCTACCCCACCCCTAATGTATCTACGATATTAATGCATTGTTTCGTCAACTTATAAAACAATAATCCCATTGTGGTGATTGTCAGTTCACTGGTGAACTCAGATTTTTTTTTTTTTTTTTTTAAATAAATAAATCCAAAAGTCGTATGATTTATCTTATCAAAAGGTATACTTATTTAATAACATCCAATGTCATGGGAAATTAGTAGCCAAGTTATTATCAAAATCTTAAGAAATTTTCAATTGAATTTTATCAGATAAAAATAAAAATGTGTCTAATTGGTACTTAATAGATATATAATTGATGGCGATTTGAGATCGGGGAGAAAATTCAAGCAGCACAAGAAATAAAACGTGGCTCTGACGTCACTTGAATCAATGCCAAACAAATATTTCATCAAGAACAATCTGTTTATCAGGATACAGTTTATATTAATAACTACACTCTAAAAAAAATTTTGTAATTGTTTAGGAAGCATATTTCCTACACAAAAACATACTAAATTTAGTAAATCTTTGCAAAAACCATTTACAAATGTATTGTAATTTTCAAAAGTCGTTTGAAAATTAGAATTAAAATTTATTGTAATTTTAGAATGAGATTTGAAAATTAAAGTTCAATTGTGTGGTAATTTTAGAATTCCTAAACTGCTTTCGAGAAAAAATACAATTTTTAACGAAAAATACTATACAATGTTTGTAAAATTACAATACATACTTCCTTTATTTTTCGAAGAAATTTGTAATTTTAAAATGTTTTTTTTTTTTGTTGTAAACATTTGTAAATTTAGTAGATAAATGCATAATAGATATAATTTACAAGAGAAATTTGTAAATTTAGTATTCCAAAACACACTAAAATTAAGATTTTTTTTTTACAGTGTAGATGCTTCGTCTGACTCCAGCGGGTTTCGCATCTAATTAGGAGGGAACTTAGATCTATTCGACTCCCTTTCAACGGCAGGGGGACTCTCACCTTTCCCTAATCATTTATTTCATCGATTAAGGTTGTTCGGACAGTACCCCGTATATGTCATCAAAGAATCTAAATTTTTTTTTAATAGGCCTAAAATGAAAAATTTGAATGCCAAAATTCCTTATTATAATTTAGTTGTGACCTGTCATAATTTAGAATTGGATTAAGTTAATAATTTAATAATAAATGAATGACTTTTGACTAAAGTATTTTTTCACAAAATAGATATCTGGCAACATCGCACTTAACAGCTGTTTATGTTGATCTTGCTGTTGTATTTTATTTATAATATTAGAATGAATAATGCAAATCAGTTTAAACACAATGGGCGATTTGCGAGAAAATAGGAAAAAATGTAAGTGAAAGCGTGAAACGCGTTTTGTTTTATGCGAAGTTGCCGGACTGATCTGAGTCACGTGACTTACTTATTTTTAAATATGGTGGACTAAAACTTTCGTGATTTTTTGTCTTTCTTGTTAAAATATTTTTAAAAGCCTTTAGCAGAAAATTTTGATTTTATTTTTAACGTATGTTAATTGATAAAAAAAGAAGTTTTTTGTAATGAGAATATACATTTTAAAGAGTATATAAAATATAATTGATTTTTGAATTTTAATCAAGGTCGTTGGAGCGAATTTTGAGAAAATCGAAAAAAACTGAAAAAGTGCATCAGTAAAGTATTAGTACTCTTTGGTCGATTTTGATTAAAAGCTTATTTTCACGCTCCGGGAGGGTACAAAACTTAAATATAAAATTTCAATCTCGTAGCTCAATTCCTTCATGCTTAAAATTGAACACACACAGACAGACAGACACACAGACAGACCATGTCGCGAAAAACACTTTTTTTGGATTCAGGGGACCTCAAAACGTGTATATCCATCAAAATCTCGACATCGAATTTTTGACATGAATCCAATACTTTCTCTCTATATATATTAACATATATATAAGTAAAAGAAAGTAAAAAACCAAAACAGAAAATGGATCACAAAAGTAAGGTATAGTAACATTATATAGGATATACTGAGTGTCTGACATTTGCGAATATTTATATAATGGCGAAATGTACGTCTGTCTGTCTTTATCCAATCCGAGTCGCATTAACAATTTTGATTAATTTTCATTTGAGATATTAAATTATTTTAATAAGGATAGCGGATGGCAGCCAAGAAAAAATAAAATCAATTTCTATCAGATTCGTTTTTTTATTTGATTGTCGACGTTTCGGACGCCAGTCGCGCCCTTCCTCAGGACAAACAAACATCAAACAGATGGAGATATTTTTAACGAAAATTGCTTATCACTACACTACAGAACACACCAAGTTTTCTTATTCGATATAATTATTCATATAGGCTATATTATTAAATTTTAATTTTTACATTTTACTCAGAAAAGAGAAGGTAAACAAGTAAACTTTTTTAGTTCAAATTAGTAGTGGATAATCGTAATTCAATTTGATATTTGATATCAACAAATTAGAATGTTATGCCAAATAGAAGAGACAATGGCAAGAAAAGCATAAAAAAATAATTACTCAACGAAAAAATAAATTAATTGTTTGAACAAGCAAGTCAGTTTTGTAATGAGCGAAATGAATTCTTGGAAAATGTGATCAATACTCTTGCAATTTGACCTAGCTCAAAGCCCACACCTTAAGGGGGGGGGGGGGGGGGCGAATAACGACCGCCTAACTGCCCGAGCTATATTATTCATTAGTATATTAAAACAAATACTCATTTAAAACATCTTTGCGATTTATCTATTAAAAACAACACTTGTATAAGAGAAATAGTTTGAAAGTTGTTTTGATTGTTCAAAATGGAAGTCGAAACTTAGATAAAAACTAAAATAATTAAGATTGATATATAAGGATATTTTTATTTTATTCAAGTCGTTGAAATCAAAGTCTCATTGCATTGAGCAGCGGTGGCGTGCGCTCACTAAGTGCATCAAATAGGAGTGGTATTTATAAATATAGAGTTTATGTATTTGGATGTCAAATAACTTGAGCCTCAATATATAATCTTATAGAGTTTATGGAGAGTCCAGGAAAAATATTCGGGCCCGAATATTCTCAAAACGGGAAGCGCAAAAAATTCCAGAAAATGAATTTTCCCATTTAAAAAGCACTGAGTTTTGTCTTGGCTTATGAAAAATTAAAGACAATTAATTAAAATAATTAAATAATTAAATTTCTCAAATGAAAAATAATAAAAATTGTTATATAATTAAATTTTAATTTTTTTTTTCATTAGGGGGGGTCACTGGTGTAGCGGGCCAGAATGCCGGCCTCCACAAATACCCCCGCTCAAATCCTGGGCGTGGGAGATACCCTCATTAAATAAAACGTCGAACGCGTTCTGCGAAAATATTTACAAGTGTGGATCCACCTTTAGAAAAAAATGGCCACATTTGTTTACATTCTGATGAATATAAACAAATTGAGAGGTTAAAAGAGCTTAAGTTATTTCTCCAAATTTAAGAAATACAAGTGCCTGCTTGTTTGCATTCATAGAATATACAAATGCAAAGAATACATAAATATCTCTCTATACATTTCCTATGGGAGAAATCGTAACCTTAAGAATTAATAACTGGGCTAGAGACCAAAAGGTATTTTTCCCTGACTGAACGAGATGACAAAAAATTTGATCAAGAAAAGGCGATGGTCCGCCAAAGATCTGGAGGGGGTCCAGGGAGGTGAAGGCCCCGCTCCGGCTAGTGTATTAATGGCAAATGGCCTTTGTAGCAAAAAATGCACAAATTCTGAGAACTCTTGATTATATAGTTTAACCACATATTGGGCAAACAGTTGGCATAACTCTTCCAAAGAAAAAGGCCCCTTCCTACACAAATTAAAACCATTTCCCGCCCAACCTTGGTATCAGGACCTCAATAATCTCAATAGGCAAATCATATCGTTTTTCAATAGACTTAGAAACAACCATACTTTGTTACCAGCACACCTTTTCCGCTTCAATCTCCTCAATGCTCCTGTTCATTTCCCATAGCTGATACGGAACATCTAATATTATTTTGTCCCAAATTCGCCAAAGAGCGGAGAAAACTGGTTAATTCGCTTCCCCTTCATCTTCAGGACCACCTTACACTATATAAAATTTTAACAACCAAGGAAGAGAAAATTATAGAAAACTTTATTTTCTTTTTGTAAAACAAATAAAATGTTCTTCTATAAATAGATATGTAGAATGTTTTGTATTAATAATTTAAATTTTGTTATAAATTAGCCTATAATATCCCCGCACACGATCAATAGTATTGTCAATATAGAAAAATATTGTCAATACTATTGATCGTGTGCGGGTGTATTGAAGATGGTATTGATATTGAAGAAGCATATAATGGTATACTGGTCTATTGGAGGACCAGCTGACCACACTCCCGCTACACCTGATCAAGGGGGGTTACCAGATGGGGGAGAATTTTGTATTATTTGTCGAAACTCAGTGGGTGCGAAAATTTTTGCAATCCCTACTTTCAAACAGGCTTCGCATCTGTTTGACAGGGAAAATAGAAAACCAATTTAATTTAGGAATTTTGAGAGAGAGTATCTGCTGAAAAATAATTTGATGAAATTTAGAAAATATTGGTAATAAGTTGAAATTTTTTTTGAACTTGAATAAGAGAATGAAATCTGGACTGCAAGTTTGTGAAAGAAAATTGACTGGGCTGGAGATTCGAAATTAAGATTTTCTTAGAATCAAAAACAATAGGTTTCGGGGTGGCGGATTGGAGACTGTAAAAAAATTACTTAAGAGTTAAGATTAATGAAGGTAAGTAAAAAAAATTGCGCATAGTAAATCGAGAACAATGTAATTCAAATGAATTTAATCAATAAAAAAAATAATCAACAGGTAAAAAAATTAGCTTTAATTCTTTTGTTAATGAACAAATTGTTCCCTTGATTTCTCCTTTAAATAAAACAAATTAAAATAACGTTATTAAGAAATATGATTTGGCTTTCTAGCCTGAAGAAAAAGAAACATAAAAATTAATTGTAAGTACAAAAAGATATTATTTGAATTAAATAGAGTTGAAGAATTGTTTTTATAAAATTAATTAAGAAAATTATATATATATATATTCTAATTTAAAGAAGTTAAATAAATTGCAAGATAGAATTATGAATTGTACGATTTTAATTAAAAGAATAAATGCGCATTAAAAAAATTAGTTCATTTGTAAAATGTTTGATTTATTATTCATTGGCCAAGAAAAATAAAGGTTTGTTAATTACCAGAATTAAAGAGCTCTTTCTCATTGGGTTGTGAATTTCACATACACACGATTGAAGCCTTTGGATCGGGGAATCCTCCGGAAAAATGGCCGCGGGGCATCTGTTGCTTGCCAGAGTAGATGAAAGACTCCGAGGCAGTCGGCGATGTCGCAGGAAACCTCCAAATCGTCTCCCAACGCCTTCAAGCCTTAGCTAGGTCGTCCAGGGATGAGAGAATTATTTCGAGAGAGTGTCCGAATCGGTGAAGAATATATCACAAAGACTGAGTGTGTCGACGGCTGGACGAGAAGTGTTCGTGACGAAGACTGGATCAGAAGTGTATAAATTTTGTTGGCAAGCTGGCTTACTCGCCGTCCAGAGAGATACATCACAAGCGAGCACAAATAGTTGAGAAAACTTGCCACTCGACTGGCCTCAACAGCCAATCAGATATTTTGTGGTGGGGAGGAAAAGTTAAATTGTTTTTGTGTGGGAATTTTTAAATTAGAACTTTGTTTTAACATTTTCTTTACAGAAATTTCACTTATACTATATGATTCACTGAATATTATGAATATATATATTTTTATGATTATTTGTAGTTACATTGAACAATGAATTTAACTGTTATTATAATAAAATAAATATTAAAATAAAAAGAAAATCAAGCGAAAAATTTATTTGTGGCTCAGTGTTGATGGGCAATGAATATTCTTTCCAGCTTAGCTGTGAATATCATTACATCCCTTGAGCCAAGGTATCTTTGAATAAGACGGATATCTTATTGAAAGATATCTAAAAAAATATCAAGATTTCGGTTGAAATTATAAAAGAAAATAAAACAATGTTAACAAAATTTAGAATTCATTTAGAAATTCACAAGTTCTCAATTATCTCAGTTAATTACAATATTAACTGTCAATATTAATCACGATATTAGAAATAGAAATCTTAAGCAGTTTCTTTTATAAGGAAAGAGAGGGATTGCGGAACATAGGAGTTTCTACCCGATATATATATATATATGATGCGTGACATTTTTCACTTATTAGATTTAATTCAACTTTGCAGATATCATTCAAATTCAAAATTTTATGGAGTGGTTCTTATAGATACCACGACATAATGCATTGACAAACAAAATAATTCAATGTTATGCAACTGTCATTGCGAACTACAACCTATCCTCATCGATATTGTTATGGGTGGAGGTTAAAATCATTTAGTTATCTGACCAACCTCCTCTACAGATTTCTTAGTAAACAAATATGCCATTATTAGCAAACAGATTCTCTCATTTTCAAAAACCACAAAGAATGTTGTGTTCCATTGCAGGGACCAGAGATTATTTATTTAGTTGCAGGGGTGTTTCAAGGGGGCCGGAGGGCGATATTCCCAATCAGTCCAGCTGGCCATGGTCAGGGGAGGGGTCGAGGAGTTTCTTGTCTTGCCTTCGACGGGCCTACAGCCTGCCATCCAGGGGAGGTCGGCGAAATCGACTGCTCGCGGGGTTACCCATTAGAATACACCAAAAAAAGTTTTAATTATTTATTTATTATTAGGTTGGGGGTATGCAATAAGAACGAAATAAAAAAAATTATTTATTTATTTTCATCTTTACCTTAATGGGTATTTATCGTTAAAAATCCATAATGAACGTTGCTCTAACCTAATTTCCTCCTACATACAATTCAATCGGACAGATTATAATTATGTTCATGACTAAGATGTCTTATTAACATTCAAATATTATGCTCAACACTGCTATCACCTCGCGATACTACCAGGTATATCTCCACTCGTTTGATTAAAAATTTGTTTGGCCATTTTGGGCCTTTCTCTGATATTTGAGTTTTAATGGATTAAAAAAATATGAATGGTTAATAAAAAATTATTTCTTTCTATAGATTTCTTTTAGAAACATGACGTCATCTTAAAATTTCGATCAATATATATATATCCAATAAAAGCTTCTATCCTAACTAAAAATTATTAAAGTTCACATTTTTCTCAAATAAATTAGCTATTTTGTTTTTGTTTAAATTAAAAATTAAATTGAAGATGGTTCAGACATCAGCAAATAGTTATTGTTAAATTAGTTCTATTTTTTTTTTGTTTTGTTTCCCTTGAGCCTGCGGAAAATTATTTTAGTTGCTCAAACGACTATTATATTTGAATAAAAGATTGGTTTTTTCTATAACAGGACTTATTCAAAAGAAAATTATTCAATTAAGAAGAAAGACTATTTTAAAGGCATAATATTAAAGAAAATAGTAATATAGATATTTAAAATTGTTTAATGGTTTAATTGTGAACTTTTAACAAAACAATGAACTTTTCAGTCGTGCTATATAGCAATTGACTAGAATCTTAAACAAAAAAATTATATATATATAAAAAAATTCAACTAACATGACCATCTTTTGAGCTGGAGTTTGATATGTATGCCCTATCGGCATTCCAAAATATTATTTCCTCTAACGAATCATTTGTTTTCGGGCTACCCTCAGGACATTCACGTAACTCTTACTCTGGCCAAAAACAAGAATAAAAAAACTAAAAAATATTATTACCATATGTACAATTCTATTCAGTGAGTGATTAAATTTATTTGAGACAAAATCGGGAGGGTACATGCCTGTCACACATATATATATATGTCTGTGTACACACATGCCCGACAGGCATATACCTTTGTGAATCAAATCCGTGGGTTTGGCTTTCTTTTAAGGAAATTCAAAAGATTGTGCCCTGGCTTATAGGCTGCCCCGGGAATCGCCGTATATTCCCGTATCGGAGTTGGCATCATGTTTAGATGCGCTCCGGCCTATGGGCGTTAATTTTATATGTTTGAATTGTAATACCTTTCTTCTACCTGAATCGATATGGGAATACCAAAACGATAGGTAATTACATAATAATGACGGGACTGCGTTAAGACGTTTCGAATAGGACTCAATGGCAAATCACTGCTCATATGATTATTATCTTGTTCAACAGATAGGTAATTGACACTCGTTTCTGCCAAATTGTTAGATATACTTCTAATTGAAACAGGATTTAAGGAGATATTATATAATGGATTTAAATAATAATTATTTCTATATTCAAGACAGTAATTTGAAGCAAAGACAGTTGTATTGAAATCAGACTGACGATTGACAGACACACTATACGACAAACTTGGACTTTGATTTTCCTGAGTGTTTATTTCAGGATCTAAATTATGAAAAGGTAAAGGAATTACAGGTAAATTATTAATTGAATACTGAGGAATTCTAGAGATTATCAATGGACATCTGACTACTAGTGCGAGACAATTTGACATGGACTGATTTACATGGTTGTTGTTAGCATTAGAATTAGAATTGGCAGTTGTTATTATATTTCCGACTTGAAAGGATGAGAGGTCTATCTGGCCCTCATGGAATGGCTTGAATGACCGTGCATTATAAGGACCCAGAATCTCACCTTTATCATTAGAAAGAGTATAAGTACCTTTACCCATATTTTGATGAATTTTATAGGGACCTTCATATAATAAAAAGAATTTAGAAGAGATTTTGTCAATAAATGAAGACAGACGCGGGGTGCGAACCAAGACTTGGTCATTAATTTTAAATGATTGAGAAAATTTGGAATTTTGAGTCAACTTTTGATCTATTTTTAAATTTTTTTCTTCAATTCTTTTAAGAGCAATCTCTACGAAATGTTGTTGTTGAATAGGTGATGGATCTGGAATATTTAAAAATTGTGATAATGGAGATGGATTTAATTTACCAGTATATAAAAGTGCGGGCGGAAAAGAAGTTGTTGAATTTGGAACAGAGTTTATAAGAATTTGAATTTTATCTAAAAATTGATACCAAGACGTGTGACTGTTATGAATGTATGATCGAAATAGGCGATTAAGTTCCTTCATGACTCTTTCTACAACGTTGGCCTGAGGATTTCTAATTGCCACATATCTAGGCTCAATTCCAAGAGTTTCCAGACAGTCCTTCCATCTCTTGCAATCGAATTGCTTGCCCATATCTGCGAGCAAGATGTTAACGGTGCCTACTTCAGCCAAATGATCTTTTAAAATTTTAACTGATGTTTTCGATGTTATACGTCGAGTTGGGCGTAACCAAACAAATTTACTAAAAACATCCATAAAAACAAAAATGTATTTGTAGCCAAATTTAGAGACAGGCAGGGGACCATAAATGTCAACACTATGCATTTCATTACATTTAGTGGCTGTGACATGAAATGAACCCTCTGATTTATATTGATAAGGATATTTTGCCTTTTGGCAGAGTTCACAATTTTTTACAATTTTCTTAACAGTTGACGTTAAATTTGGCCAGTAAACCTCTTGCTGAAGAAACCAAC
>JAKCPI010012178.1:0-35203 GCA_023213315.1 Euborellia annulipes | reverse complement strand
GCTGAAGGATAAGAGAAAGTTGTGTGCTGTGCGATCAGTCACCTCAGATTTTTTTTATATTTCAAATGGAATAAATTTTATCCGATAGTTTTTGATTGTAAGGGGTAAATTTATTAATTTAAAACAAAATAGCATAAATTTATTCTTGGGCTTAAAATATTTTCGAGCAAAAGATTTATTTGCTTGGTTATTTTTCTCATTCAAGCTTGATTTTTTTTTTTTTTACTAATAATCTGCTGTCTGAATCGTCCATCTTATATTATAATAATTATGTAAAAAAAGACTCGTTGATTACGTCTTAGGACAATGATTACGGGCTTTGTTTTTTGCTGAGCTTCGGCTGAGCATTGCCCAATTAGGTTTGGCCAACGGCCTGCATCAGTCGTTGAACCTCGCCTCACCATCAATCAACAAATCAAAGGCTTTCGTTTTTACCTTTTATATTATCGATTAATTTTAAGAAAAAAAATTTTATTCTATGATTTAATTTGATCTGCTTTTATTTTTCTTGATTACCAAATCAATGAATGAGAAAAAAAAATTTCCAGATCGTCATTTTATTATTAGGTAATTCTTACAAGATTATATGGCCTATCATCGTCTAATAATTATTAGAATACAATTTTTTGAAAAATTTCAAACCAGTCTCTAAGTGAAACAGAAATAATACAAGCCGGACTAAACGAGGTATTGTTAATAATAATTGAAACAAAATTTTTGTTTTAATTTTCCGAAAAAAACAAATGGAAAAATGTTGAGGTATTCCCACTCTTTTCGCCGGTTGCTTTACGTCTAGTTAATTAGCTATCTGAAGTAATATAAGGAAATTTTTCTGAAGTTAGTAACTTAATAAAGACATAATTTTTAAAAATTATTCAAAATTAAAATTAATTAAAATAAATATTAAATATTAAAATAATTAATTAAAGCTAATTATTTTTTTAAACAAAACTTTAAAAATTAAAAAAAAACTCAAAATTTTAGGAGTTTCCGAAAGGTAAAACGAATAGAAAATTTGTTCGGTCGTATCTCGGTTAAGATTGGGTTTACAAATTCGATTTATCAACCATATTTTAGAAAATTTAATACACTACAATTTTGTACTATACTAGGGTCCACAAAATATGTTTAGTTTACGAGATATAAACGAAAAACTGAAAAAAGTCCAAAGTTTCTCAAAAAAATAGAAACATTGATCGGCCATATCTCGGGTAATATTGAGTCTACACATTCGTTTTATCAACGAAATTTTAGCAAAGTGAATACTCTACAACTTTCTATTGTACTATGACTCACTAAATATGCTTAATTTATGAGGTATAAGCAAAAAACTGAAAAAAGTTAAAAGATTTTGAGGGTTTTTGGCACCCTCCCCCTCTAGCCCCTCCCCCAAGTTAGCACAAGGACCTCAAGGTCGAAAACTTAAAATAGACATCCTAGAGTAAAAAAAATAATAAAATAAAATAGATAATAAAAATAGACATCCTAAATGTGTATAATACAGTGTAGATAATACTACATCATTCTATCTATATGATAGATTTTGACGAGTTGAAGAAATTACATAAATACAGATTAAATATCTATCCTCAAGCAGCCAGGAATGTTAGTAAAAACTAGGAGTCTAGGTTATATGGGAAATTATTTCCTTTAAACCGTTTGACCTATTTATAAAAAATAAAAATATTTTTAATGGTTTTAAGAATGATTTATGTTTATATAAATCAAAATTATTATATCATTTCTTGACGAAAAATAACGTTATAGCCATATTTATTTCGAGGCACTCATTATTTTTGGTTTAGTTAGTAAAATAAATAGCCCTAAAAGAATCAAGCGGTTTAGGAGCAGTTAATAAATACTAATTCAAAGTTTACATTAGAGAGGTTAATAATGGAAACTACTAAGCGTGGCTTGAAATAAATTCTAACAGATTCGGTCCTGTTAGACAGCTATGTAAAAAAAAATTGAAATGTTTATGAATGTAGGCTCCAGCTAGTAACGTTGCCTAGCATTCTAGCATGAAAGGTTGCAAATAAGTGCTTACGGAAAACAAATCAAATAATTAGAAGAAAAAATACCATGGATTACAGAAGAAAGTTCTATGATAATAAGTAAACAGGCTATGCAAAAGATATAAAAGGTAAAATTTCTTGACGAAATAGTTTTTTGCCAAGTAGATATATATGAGAAAATATAAAAAACCGACTTTTAAATAAACCGACTATAAAATAATTTAAAAATTATTTAATCTAAAGACCTAAATTTAAGTTTTTTACATGTTTGTTAATGGAATGAAGAAATAAAATGTAAGGATAAGATTCTTGTATACATCGAAAACAGTCATAAAAAATTGGTTTCCTATTATCAAAAATTAAGATAGTTAGGGAATAATCTAATTTAGAATAACTGGACTTTTCCTTATCCCATTTAGTGAAGATGTTATTTGTTTATTTAAAATGTCCTTGTTAATTAGGATTAGTTTGGAGGAAAAGACCTAGAAAAGATGTAGGACTTGTTAAATATAATAAAAGAGAGTTAGGAAATACAGTAACTTAATAATAAATGGTCAGGAGATTCGATTAGGATGAGATATATCTTAAATATGTGGTTTAGAGGGTGTTGAAAAATTGTAGATAGATTAGAGGATAATTCGAACTCAACACGCCAGCCTTTTTAGGGCTTTGGCAAACAATGATGCTTCTCTGTTCAGCGGATTGCCTTTACTTATTTATTTTGTCTTTTTGGGGTCTTAGCGAGATTACAAATTCATTTAATTAACTGCATACATATTCAACAAATTTGAAGAATTATCTGCTCTAGGTGATCATTAAGATGAATTAAGAAGCAAACAACGAAAGAAATAAAAAATATTTTTAGTCAAATATGTTTTCGAAGCCTTTCGCACTCCTCAAAAAAAATATCCGATAACTTTACCAATCGAATTGAAATAAATAGAGACCGGGTCTAAATGGCCTTCGATGCCGAAAAAGACCCTAAATTAAAAAAAAAAAAAACTTTATTGAGCCCCAATCTAAAAAAAATTTCTTCTTCGAGTACTACAAGTGTAAATCCACCAGCTATGAATCAAGCTCAAATGATTCAGAAGAAATTGATACTGATTTTGAGAAATTCTGCCCAAAGCCAATATCTTTCAGAAAAATTTCTGGGCTTTCATACTTCTGAGGAAGTCTGCCAACCAAAACTGAAAATATTTCCCTGTACGACATTCGGTAAAGTACAGTGCTGGTGGAGTGACATTTTTTAGATCTTCTTTAAAATGTATATTTTTCTTTTGCCCTTTTTTGAAGCACACTTTACTCTTGTACTTTATAGGAAAGATAGGAGAAATGGTTGCCATAGGGACATTTTCTCATGTTTATAAATTTTACATTTTGAATTCTAATGTTCCGTACAGTTGGAATCTAAATATAGGCCAATGTCGACTGGAGTCCGACCGAAACAAGATTTTCAGCCGAAACCGAAATCTAATCTTTTTTAAATTTTTAAAATTTCCTATACAAAATTCATTTTTTTTTTTTTTTTTTTTAGTAAATTTTCCATTTTTGCCTCCAAATCATTTGACCTTTTTTTAAGTGCAAATCTCACTCGACCTTTTTTACTTTTTTTTTTAGTATACGAGCATCATACCATCTTTTCAAACTCAGGTTTCAGGCAGGGCGAAGTTTCGGCTGAAATTTGGCCGAAACCAGAATTTTTTTAGCCGAAACTGGCCGAATCCGAAACTTCTGTCGGTTCCTAAGGTCGACACAAAAAATCTGGTGTCACGACTCACACCAGGTTTTTTGTTTCTCTGTTGATGTAGCATATATATTTATTGACTGCCCCCCCCTGTTGATAAGTTTGCCCCACTCCTGCCCCCCCGCTGAGAATAAGCTAGCGCCGTCACTGAGATCGTCCCTCAAAAAAAAAAAATGATCTTTGTGCACAAATAAATTTCAGAGAGAAAAAGGATCATCAATAAAACTAGTAGATGATTTTCTTTTGGTTTTGGACCAAAAAGTAGCCGAAACCTGATTTTGAAAAGATAGGATGAGACTCATGCATGCAAAAAAAAAAAAAAAAGAGTCAAATGATTTGCACTTGAGGGAGAAAAAATTTTTCGTCCGGTGGAAAGGGGAAAAAAATTTAGTCTCCCTAAAGAAAAGGTAAAATGATTTTCACGGGAGGAGAAAACTTTCCGCAGGGCGGAAAAAATTTCAAAAAAAAATCATTGTGTGGTTTTATGAAACCACGATGCAAGTGAAACTTTTTTCAGATCGTAGGCGTTTAACTGAAAATTTTCAGAAAATTATTCAATTAAGAGTATTAAAATCGCGTTTTTAATCTTAATTTAATAATTGGAAAATGGGAAATCAATAGACGCATGTTAAAAACTGTGAACAATATATATTTAGTATTTGAATCAATTTAAATTATTTTAAAAATTATATTTTATCAATTTAAAATTTGAAAATTAAATCTCACAATTATTTTTTTATAATTGGTCATATATATTAAATTTCAACTTTCCTATTTTTATAAATTGTAGCAGCAGCTTCCCTCGTCGAAATAACAGATGGACGGTTAGGATATAAAATAAAAGATTATTATTCTTCTATTTTTACTTTCTCTTACCTATGTATATATGTAATATATATATAGAGAAAGTATTGGATTCATGTCAAAAATTCGATGTCGAGATTTTGATGGATCTTCACGTTTTGAGGTCCCCTGAATCCAAAAAAGTGGTTTTCGCGACATGGTCTGTCTGTGTGTGTGTCTGTGTGTCCGTGTGTCTGTGTGTCTGTGTGTCTGTGTTCAATTTTAAGCATGAAGGAATTGAGCTATGAGGCTGAAATTTTATATTTAAGTTAAACATCCCCCGGGACCGGAAAAATAAGCTTTTAATCAAAATCGGCCAAAGAGTACTAGTACTTTACTGATGTACTTTTTCAGTTTTTTTCGATTTTCTCAAAATTTGCTCCAACGATTTTTTTTAAAATTCAAAAATCAATTATTTGTTAGATTCTCTATAAAATGTATATTCTCATTTTGTGATTGAAATCTTCTGAAGACCACTTTACTCTTGTTCTCCATAGAAAAGATAGAAGAAACGGTTGCCATGGTAACAAAATATAAATATTTTCCCATACTTATAAATTTTACATCTTGAAAATCGAATGTACCGTACTGTCGGAAACTAAATACATGTCAACACAAAAAATCTGGTGAGACAAGCACAGTACACAACATTCGATTACCGAAGGTAAGAGAAAGTTGTGTGCTGTGCGCCAGTCACACCAGATTTTTTATTTTTAGTTTTTTCAGCCAACTGACTTGTACAATTTCCAGTTTCGACTAGATAGTCATCATCAGGGCCTGTAGTTTAAAAAAACAATCTTAATTTTTATTTTTACATTCAACTACCAAGATCAAAATTTCCTTATATGATAAAATTTTTAAACGTCATCATTAGCATACCACTCACCTTAAAACAATGAGAACAAATCTTATGGTTAGGTTGTTAGAACACATCAGATGGTTGTGCTATTTTCAATATTATCACAGTGGAATATTTTCTATAAGAGATATTTGATCACAATTTTGAGGTTAGATTATTATTTTTAAGTTGCACATAGCTACCTGTATTTTTTATATGCTAGACGTATGTCGTTTTCATTAAAATAAAATGTAGTTAATATTTTCCAGATCTTTGTTTTACTAATATAAATATAGTTTTATCTTTCACTAGAATTTTCTTTTTCTATTCATTAATGCAACGCACATAACATCATAGATAATATAGATGGGAAAGCCTGTCAAACTCGTCACAACTGCAACAACAGACGCCTGTTAGCGCTAGAGTCGCAAAGTGACGTCATTCGTGAATTGGCTCCGCCCTTCACCGCTACGCCCTTTTGCCCCCCACGTGTTAATGTAAAAATATCAATTTTTTTCTGAAAATATAAAAACATCTTGAGTAAAGTCGTATTTATATAGGCCTATAAGGTATTTAAACAATAAGACAAAGTTATTATGGTTAAAGAGTTGAAATTTTTATTTTTGCTTCATCAAAATACACAAGGTTTTTTCGCCATCTTAGGTCATATAGACATTAAAACATACATAAAAAATATATATTATTATGATACATATTATCCACACATTATTTGCACTATTTGGTATCCAAATAAATTAACAAGTTAAAAAAAAAATTAATAATTTAGCTAAGATCTTTAATTGAATAATAGAATATATTACTTATAGTACACATTTTCCACGGTAAATAAACCACAACTTGAGCTTGGGAACGATGCAATCTTCTTTCCTTTCCAAATTTCTTGCACACATAAGATTTAAACACCATTTTGATGATAATAATAATATGAAATTAATAGGCACGAGTTATGATGTTTTGCAACGCTTTTCAAGTAGAAGTAGTAAGGGTATGCTGGTGGCACGAATCAAACAAGCACAATGTGACAAGTGGACTGCCGCTAGCATGACGATTTGAGTATAGTGGGCGGAGCTACGGAATCTGGGACTGCGACGCTAGCGCCTCTTACCTCTGGCGTTAGCAACTTTTCTTATGTCAAATCCTGTGAGTTACAACCCCATGCATAACATATATATATATATATTTATCTATTATTTCACTAGCGAACTCTAGAGTTCGCTAGATCAGTTTTTTTACCGGTATTTTTTAAAAAATATATAATTATACTGTGTACAATCTCCTTCAGTTTTTTTAAAACCATATTATAAATTATTATTAGAGTATACTTATTTTTTATTTTTTTTTTTTTACATTTCGTTTATTATCACAGGCAATCCCTTCACGATGCTTCATCATTACAACCAAAACAAAATAAAATAAAATACAGACCCCAAACGTAATTCTAAATTTCTTTAATTCCTCAAAAAAAATTCTTTCTTTAACCCTTCTAAAAAAAAAAAATTCTCCTCCCAGTCCATACAAAAAAACAAAAATATGGTTTCCTACTCAAAAATTTTAGTATTATATAATTGCTTTTTTGTACTTTCTACTAAATTTCCATACATAATTTGGGCTTTTTGTCTATCAACCCTATAGTTTATAGCCTCCTCATTATATATATTCACATAAAAACTCTCACAAATCAGCCTTTTGATAGTATTTTGTTCATAATGTAAAATAACTGAATTCTCATAATCAAACTCATGCGAATGATCGTTTGCATGGACACTCAGTGCCGTACTAGTAGTACACTTGGCGCAAGATTTAAAATGCTCACCCAATCTAACACGTAATTCTCGCGATGTCTGACCTATGTACAAAGTGTTCTCATTATTTGCCTTACATGTTTTACATTTGATAGCATATATAATATTTCTAGAATCCAATTTTTCAATAGGGGTTTTGTTATTTATTATTGAAGCTAAAGGTTTCTGAACGCGATATACGATATTTATATTGCTATCTTTTAAATATCTTTTTATAATGTTTGTTAGTTTAGGAATATAAGTTATTGACCCATGAATGACTATTTTTTCGTTATTTTTTCCTTTTTTATTCAAATTTTCTAATTCTTCCTTTATGATCATATTTACATAGTCCTCCGGATAATTATTTTTAATATATTTTGTTTTTATTTTATTTATGTTATTAGATAAATATTTTTGATCTGATATTTGTTTCATTCTACTTATTTCATTTTTAATGAGATTCCTTTTTTGGTGCTCTGGATGGTGAGAAAGATAATTTATTGTTTTTAATGACCTCTGTTCCTTCTTATATAAATCAGTTTCAATTAATCCCGACTCCAATCTTATTATTTTAATATCTAAAAAGGTAATAGTGTTATTTTGTTCTATTTCTTTCGTATATTTTATATTTTGGTGTATATTATTGAGTTCATATAATAATGTATCTATTTTCGATTTTTCTAAAATACAAAAACTATCATCAACATAGAATATGATTGTTGATGGTTTAAATTTCTCAATAGTTTTAGTATATATATAGTCAATTAACAAATCAGCCAATACTGAGGATATTGGGTTTCCTATTGGGGTCCCTCCTATTTGTTTATAATAATCATCCTTGAATTTAAAAATATTTGAGTTTAAGCAAAGATCGAAGGCTTCAAAGAATAACTGTTTTGACCCATTTACATATTTACTAATCATTTCCCATTTTTCTTCAATTATTTGTTTTATCAAAGGAATTGGAATATTCGGAAACAATTCTTGAATATCCCAGCTCAGCATAATTTCATTTTCATTTATTTTTATGTTTTTTAACCTCTCAATAACTTGAAAAGAATTTTTCACTCTATACGTATAGTTTACAATATTTTTAAGTATATTACCTAGATATTTACTCAAATTTGAGTTAGGCGTGGAGTATGAAGTTATTATAGTTCTAAGGTTTCCACCTGGTTTATGCACTTTGGCCGTAAAGTACATATACCCAGGGTTGGTATTTTTAGGTATGAGAGCGTTCTTACAATTGTCAGAGATCATATTATCTTCCCCCATTCTCTTAATATATTAATATATTATATATAACTCAAATATTTTTAAATTCAAGGATGATTATTATAAACAAATAGGAGGGACCCCAATAGGAAACCCAATATCCTCAGTATTGGCAGATTTGTTAATTGACTATATATATACTAAAACTATTGAGAAATTTAAACCATCAACAATCATATTCTATGTTGATGATAGTTTTTGTATTTTAGAAAAATCGAAAATAGATACATTATTATATGAACTCAATAATATACACCAAAATATAAAATATACGAAAGAAATAGAACAAAATAACACTATTACCTTTTAGATATTAAAATAATAAGATTGGAGTCGGGATTAATTGAAACTGATTTATATAAGAAGGAACAGAGGTCATTAAAAACAATAAATTATCTTTCTCACCATCCAGAGCACCAAAAAGGAATCTCATAAAAAATGAAATAAGTAGAATGAAACAAATATCAGATCAAAAATATTTATCTAATAACATAAATAAAATAAAAACAAAATATATTAAAAATAATTATCCGGAGGACTATGTAAATATGATCATAAAGGAAGAATTAGAAAATTTGAATAAAAAAGGAAAAAATAACGAAAAAATAGTCATTCATGGGTCAATAACTTATATTCCTAAACTAACAAACATTATAAAAAGATATTTAAAAGATAGCAATATAAATATCGTATATCGCGTTCAGAAACCTTTAGCTTCAATAATAAATAACAAAACCCCTATTGAAAAATTGGATTCTAGAAATATTATATATGCTATCAAATGTAAAACATGTAAGGCAAATAATGAGAACACTTTGTACATAGGTCAGACATCGCGAGAATTACGTGTTAGATTGGGTGAGCATTTTAAATCTTGCGCCAAGTGTACTACTAGTACGGCACTGAGTGTCCATGCAAACGATCATTCGCATGAGTTTGATTATGAGAATTCAGTTATTTTACATTATGAACAAAATACTATCAAAAGGCTGTTTTGTGGAGAGTTTTTATGTGAATATATATAATGAGGAGGCTATAAACTATAGGGTTGATAGACAAAAAGCCCAAATTATGTATGGAAATTTAGTTGAAAGTACAAAAAGGCAATTATATAATACTAGAATCTTTGAGTAGGGAACCAAATTTTGTTTTTTTGTATGGACTGGGGGGAGAATTTTTTTTAGAAGGGTTAAAGAAATTTGGGAATTTTTTTAGAAAGTTTTTAGGAATTAAAGAAATTTAGAATTACGATTGGGGTCTGTATTTTATTTTGTTATTGTTTTTGATGAAGCATCGTGGAGGGATTGCCTGTGATAATAAACGAAATGTAAAAAATAAAAAATAAGTATACACTAATAATAATTAATAATAATTTATAATATGTTTTAAAAAAAACTGAAGGAGATTGTACACAGTATAATTATATATTTTTTAAAAAATACCGGCAAAAAACTCTAGCAAAGAACTCTAGAGTTCGCTAGTGAAATAATAGATAGATATATATATGTCGTAGACAGATCGTGAAATTAGACAGTTCATGAACTGTCTAGACATTTCATGAACTGCAGCCAGATCGTGTAATGGTCAAACAGTTACATGATCTGGCTAAAAATTTTAGACAGTTCATGAAATGCAATTGGGCCTTAGACAGATCGTGTAATGCTCGAGAATTACATGAAATGTCTAAATTTTTTAGGCAGTTCATGAACTGCCTAACAGCAGTTTTGCTGATCGTGTACTGTTTGTAATTTAATGCAATAAATTTAAAAAAAAATTTTATTTTTTCAAAAATGAAAAAAAAAAGGCTTCTATAAGTCGTAGACATTTTAAATAGCTTTAATTTAAAAAAAATTGAGATAGATAGCTTCAAATTTGTGGCTGCTGGAATCTCCCAAAATTAGAACGCCGAGGCGCGCACCTTAACTCAAGATTTATAAACTGAGGAAGATTTGGAAAATTTAGTAATCGATAATAATAATAATATTGAAAAAAAATTGACTTTTTTCGAGATCTTTTTATTTGCTTTACAAACAGTACACGATCGGCAAAACTGCTGTTAGGCAGTTCATGAACTGCCTAAAAAATTTAGACATTTCATGTAATTCTCGAGCATTACACGATCTGTCTTAGGCCCAATTGCATTTCATGAACTGTCTAAGAATTTTTAGCCAGATCATGTAACTGTTTGACCATTACACGATCTGGCTGCAGTTCATGAAATGTCTAGACAGTTCATGAACTGTCTAATTTCACGATCTGTCTACGACATATATATTATGTGCGTTACATTAATGAATAGACAAAGAAAATTCTAGTAAAAGATAAAACTATGATATTTATATTATAAAACAAAGATCTGGAAAATATTAACTACATTTTATTTAATAAAAACGACATACGTCTAGCATATAAAAAATACAGGTAGCTATGTGCAACTTAAAAAAATAATAATCTAACCTTAAAATTGTAATCAAATATCTCTTATAGAAAATATTCCACTGTGATAATATTAAAAATAGCACAACCATCTGATGTGTTCTAACAACCTAACCATAAGATTTGTTCTCATTGTTTTAAGGTGAGTGGTATGCTAATGATGACGTTTAAAAAATTTTATCATATAAGGAAATTTTGATCTTGATAGTTGAATGTAAAAATATAAATTAAGATTGTTTTCTTTAAACTACAGGCCCTGATGATGACTATCTAGTCGAAACTGGAAATTGTACAAGTCAGTTGGCTGAAAAAACTAAAAATAAAAAATAGAAGAATAATAATCTTTTATTTTATATCCTAACCGTCCATCTGTTAATTCGACGAGGAAAGCTGCTGCTACAATTTATAAATATATTGTACTCGTCTGAGAATCGAAATTTGATATCTATATCAATCTTAATTATTTTAGTTTTTATCTAAGTTTCGACTTCCATTTTGAACAATCAAAACAACTTTCAAACTATTTCTCTTATACAAATGTTTTTAATAGATAAATCGCAAAGATGTTTTAAATGAGTACTTGTTTTAATATACTAATGAATAATATAGCTCGGGCAGTTAGGCGGTCGTTATTCGCCCCCCCCCCCCCCCCCTTAAGGTGTGGGCTTTGAGCTAGGTCAAATTACAAGAGTATTGATCACATTTTCCAAGAATTCATTTCGCTCATTACAAAACTGACTTGCTTGTTCAAACAATTAATTTATTTTTTCGTTGAGTAATTATTTTTTTATGCTTTTCTTGCCATTGTCTCTTCTATTTGGCATAACATTCTAATTTGTTGATATCAAATATCAAATTGAATTACGATTATCTATAATCTACTAATTTGAACTAAAAAAAGTTTACTTGTTTAATTAACCTTCTCTTTCTGCTTAAAATGTGAAAATTAAAATTTAATAATATAGCCTATATGATTAATTATATCGAAAAAAAACTGGTGTGTACTGTGCTTATCACTGATAAGCAATTTTCGTTAAAAATACCTCCATCTGTTTTTGATGTTTGTTTGTCCTGAGGAAGGGTCCGAAACGTCGACAATCAAAAAAAAAAAAAAAAAAAAAAAAAAAAAAAAAACGAATCTGATAGAAATTGATTTTATTTTTCTTGGCTGCCATCCGCTATCCTTATTAAAATATTTAAATCTCTCAAATGAAAAAATATCTGGGGTGACTGGTGCACAGCCGAAGGGTAAGAGAAAGTTGTGCACTCTGCTGATCACACATGATTTTTTTTTGTGTCGAGATATCTTTAGCAGGGGCGTATATAAGGGGGGGGGGCGAGGGGGCCCGGACTCCCCCAAAATTTCCCAAACACATATACATATATAGGGATATACAGACATCAGCGCAACAAATTTTTCCGCAGGATGGAAAACTTTGGTTCCGCAAAAGAAAAAATGTTCCTCAAAAAAATTTCCTGTGAAAAAAAATTTAATTTCTTAAAAAAAAATTTTCCGCAGAAAAATTTTGAGTTCGGGCCCCCCGAAAAAAATTTCTATATACGCCGCTGATCTTTAGTTTCCCATAAGGAGACCTCAAAAACAAGAATATCCACCACATCGAATTTTTGACATAATAAAACGCGTTTCACGCTTTCACTAACATTTTTTTCTACATATATTATATTTCTCGCAAATCGCCCATTGTTTTTAAACTTATTTGCATTACTCATTGTAATATTATAAATAAAATACATCAACAAGATCAACATAAACAGCTGTTAAGTGCGATGTTGCCAGATATCTATTTTGTGAAAAAACACTTAAGTCATTTATTTATTATTAAATTATTAACTTAATCCAATTCTAAATTATGATAGGTCACGATTAAATTATAATAAGGAATTTTGGCATTCAAATTTTTCATTTTAGGCCTATTAAAAAAAAATTTAGATTCTTTGATGACATATACGGGGTACTGTCCGAACAACCTTAATCGATGGAATAAATGATTAAGCAAAGGTGATAGTCCCCCTGCCGTTGAAAGGGAGTCAGATCTATGTTCCCTCCTAATTAGATGCGAAACGCGCTGGAGTCAGACGAAGCATCTACACTGTAAAAAAAATCTTAATTTTAGTGTGTTTTTGAATACTAAATTTACAAATTTCCCTTGTAAATTATATCTACTATGCATTTATCTACTAAATTTACAAATGTTTACAACAAAAAACATTTTAAAATTACAATTTTGTTCGAAAAATAAGGAGTATGTATTGTAATTTTACAAACATTATATAGTATTTTTCGTTAAAAATTGTATTTTTTCTCGAAAGCAGTTTAGGAATTCTAAAATTACCACACATTTACACTCTAATTTTCAAATGTCATTCTAAAATTACAATACATTTTCATTCTAATTTTCAAATGGCTTTTGAAAATTACAATACATTTGTAAATGGTTTTTGCAAAGATTTACTAAATTTAGTTTGTTTTTGTGTAGGAAATATGCTTCCTAAGTAATTGTAAACAATTACAAAACTTTTTTTTACAGTGTATTTATTAATATAAACTGTATCCTGATAAACATATTGTTCTTGATGAAATATTTGTTTGGCATTGATTCAAGTGACGTCAGAGCCACGTTTTATTTCTTGTGCTGCTTGAATTTTCTCCCCGATCTCAAATCGCCATCAATTATATATCTATTAAGTACCAATTAGACACATTTTTATTTTTATCTGATAAAATTCAATTGAAAATTTCTTAAGATTTTGATAATAACTTGGCTACTAATTTCCCATGACATTGGATGTTATTAAATAAGTATACCTTTTGATAAGATAAATCATACGACTTTTGGATTTATTTATTTAGTAAGTTATTTAAAAAAAAAAAAAAAAATCTGAGTTCACCAGTGGACTGACAATCACCACAATGGGATTATTGTTTTACAAGTTGACGAAACAATGCATTAATATCGTAGATACATTAGGGGTGGGGTAGGGGCGCAACTCCCCACCCCCTCTTCTATCATTCTCCCACGATTCGATAAAAATATTCTATACAACAGGAGAATTTCGATTTTTTTCAATCTAACGAGACGTTTCGGGATAATTTTGTTGTCCCATCTTCAGTCCTTTCTACAAATACATAAAGGCAACATATATGAATTAACAACAATATTAGATGGAAAATTTTCATTCTACAACAAAATTGTTACTGTTGTTCATACAACAAGAGAAGGAGCAATTGCAACCAAAAATAACAATTTTGTAAGTTTTCTTGTACTATGCAAATTTTCCATTTAATATTGTTCACTGTAAAAAAAATCTTTTTTTAGTGTGTTTTGGAATACTAAATTTACAAATTTCCTTTTTAAATGATCACTACTAGCCATTTATCTACTAAGGGCCGGTTGCATCAGTTGGGAAGAGCTTGTTGACTCAGGGCTAAATGTTTTTTTTTTTTTTTTTTTTTTTGTAGTGCAGAAACATACATTTTATTTTTTTTTTAGTAAAATATACGACATTTCATCATTTTATTGTTAAAAGGAGTTGATATATTTGTTATTTTTCTTTAGATTCTACCTCTTTTAACAATACAATAATGAAATGTCGTAAATTTTACTAAAAAAAATAAAAATGAAGTATATTTCTGCACTACAAAAAAGTTGTGTACTGTGCTTGTCACGCCAGATTTTTTATGTCGACATGTATTTAGTTTCCGACAGTACGGTACATATGATTTTCAAGTGTAAAATTTATAAGTATGGACCCTTTTACTTTCTCTTACCTCTATATATGTTAATATATATAGAAAGTATTGGATTCATGTAAAAAATTCGATGTCGAGATTTTGATGGATATACACGTTTTGAGGTCCCCTGAATCCAAAAAAAAGTGGTTTTCGCGACATGGTCTGTCTGTCTGTCTGTGTTCAATTTTAAGCATGAAGGAATTGAGCTATGAGGCTGAAATTTTATATATAAGTTGAACACTCCCCGGGAGCGTTAAAATAAGCTTTTAATCAAAATCGGCCAAAGAGTACTAATACTTTACTAATGTACTTTTTCAGTTTTTTTTTTTCGATTTTCTCAAAATTTGGTCCAACGATTTTTTTTTTAAATTCAAAAATCAATTATTTTTTAGATGCTCTTTCAAATGTATATTCTCGTTTTGCTCTCAAAATTGTTTGAAGACCACTTTACTCTTGTATTTCATAGGGAAGATAGGAGAAATGGTTGCCATGGTAACAAAATATAAATATTTTCCCATACTTATAAATTTTACATCTGCATTCAAATGTTCCGTACTGTCGGGAACTAAATATATGTCGACACGAAAAATCTGGTGTGACAAGCACAGAACACAACTTTCGATTACCGAAGGTAAGAGAAAGTTGTGTGCTGTGCGCCAGTCACACCAGATATTGTTTTTTTATAAGAGAGAGAAAAATATTTTAATAGATGTTTTCTTTTGCAGATTTATGCCTCTCCAGTGAATTGGGATTCAGAGCTGAGCTACAGGACTGCAAGGAGCTTCGAGTGATATTCAACCTTCTTAATGGTGATGATTATCTTCGATTCGATTTTTTTTTTTAGGTCCGAACATGTAGAATAACAAGAGTGAACTAATTCATTTTAATATTATCATTAAATAAATAAAGATTACTGAGATGAGAGAAAGAGTGATGTGCTTAGTTACGTCAAACCCAACAGCATGTATTAATGAAAAATAAAATTTTAAATTTTATATTAACTAAAAACAAATTTGTTTTTTATAAATGGCAAAAATTTAAGGGGGTTCAGGAGCGACGTCTAAACGTATTTAAAAAAAAAAACTAGACTATTATAAGGAATTTTTCAATGCGTTTTTTTTTTTAATTTAATGAATGAAATTCATAAGAGATTATTGGGACATCGAGCTATAATTTTTTTAATGACTTATTATAAAATTATCGTAATTAATTTTTTTGTTATCAAGCAAATACAAAAAACAATCTGTCCCAACAATCTTTAATTTTTTTTAAATTTAAAAATGAATTTATTGTTATTATTAATCACAAGAAATTTTTAAAATAAGCTTAGATGATTTATTTAAAAACCAACTGTCAAATTAGTTCAGCATTCTTACAATAGATGGCAGGCTAGTCTAATAGCCGATCTCCTACTAGGGTATATCTGACCTATATTTATATATTTTTATGCTTTTATAAAAGATACATAAAATTTAATAACATTTATAAAGTATTTATTGTTAAAAGATCAATGAAAATTAACCAAATGCATTAAATATTATTAGCTACCTTTCTGACATCTCTTGGCAAATATTTGAATTACTTGATTTTTTGGGCATACTTTTTATGACACACAACGCCATCTTATCGGGAAAAACATGCGTAACACCTTCGCTCCAGTTCCCCCTTAAATCGAAATTTAAAGATGCAATGCTAAAAAGTATTTTTTTTTAATTTATGTAAATATAAAATTCCCAATTCACATTTTGATAATTTTAATATTTTTTTGCATTTCAGTTTAAAGAATATCTGAGTAATGTAACCAGACTATTCATGAAAATCTCTATCATTTCGATTCAAGTTTGATGGAATTATCCTCATTAGATTCAAGTATAAATAATGAATTCCCTATATTGTCATGTTTAATATTAAATTGCCTCTAAAAGAATCTAAATATTTTTATAATATAAAAAAAAAGAACTAATCTCTCTTCTAGATCTTCAACAAAAAGACACAAAAAATAACGAAACATAGCGGATCGGATTAATTAATATTAATATTTTACGTATTTATGCAAAGAATATTATAAAAATCTCTCAAGCGAATGAAAAAAAATTTATTATTTAAAGAGAAAAAAATAAATTAGCCAAGAATAATTATAAATGTTTTGCTTAAATTCTATGAGAGAGAGAAAGAATAAGTCTGATGTGGCCAGCCGGCCATGATTTAAATAGTCCATTTGTAAAAACAATTAAATATACGTGAGAATTTTTTTTTTGTTAAACAAATAAACAAAAATCTGGTGTGATTGGTCCACAGCATGCAATTTTACTATTCCCTTCGGTAATTGAAAGTTGTGTTTTGTGCTTGTGACCCCAGATTTTTTGTATCGACACATATTTAGTTTCTGCTGCTACCTATACGAGGGCAGGTCAATAAGTCCGTGACTTTTTTTAATTGAAATGGCAACACTGCTCCTGTCAGCAGCCAAGTATCGACAAAACCTGAAAAAGTGCATCAGTAAAGTACTAGTACTCTTTGGTCGATTTTGTTCTAAAAACTTCGGCCTAACTTAAATATAAAATTTCAACCTCATAACTCTTTTCGTTCTTGAGATATTTTGTTCACAGACACACAGACAGACCATGTCGCGAAAACCACTTTTTTGGATTCAGGGGACCTCAAAACGTGAAGATCCATCAAAATCTCGACATCGAATTTTTGACATGAATCCAATACTTTGTCTCTATATATCTTATATCTTCTTCTTCTTCTTCTTCTTCTTCTTCTTTTATATATATAATTCTTCTGTACGTGTGTATGTGACTGAACTCCTCCTAAACGACTGAACCAATTATGATGAAATTTTCTGTGTATGTTTGTGAGAGTCCCGGACAGGTTTTGTTTCACAAATAACAATAAGTTAATGAGTAATTAACCGTTAAAATAAGAAAAAAATAAAAATTAGGAGAAAGGGTTGCCATGGTAACAAAATGTAAATATTTACCCATGTTTATGATTTTTTTTATTTATTTACATTTTGAATTCTAAAATATCGGCGTAAATTTTTTGTCTGTGTACCGGGAGAGTCCCGGAAAGGATATTATTCACAAAAAATCTTAAGTTCATGAATAACCGTAATTACCGTTAAAATAGTCTCTATATATAAAAATGAAAAGGGAAAATGTATGTACCGGTATGTATATAAGTAGGAGAGCAAGGGGGGGTCCAGGGGGCGCATCCCCCTGGCTAGACGGAAAGCCCCGCCTTTGGCGGGGCTTTCCGTCTAGTATTAACATATATATAGAGGTAAGAGAAAGTAAAAAGTAGCTGACAAGTGAAAAGCATATATAGGAGATAGTGAGATAGTGTTGGTCGAGTGTCCGGTGACCTGCTGTAATGATTCCTGGAGGTCACGTTTAGCCCACCAAAAAATAAACACAACACACATAAATTTAAATAAAAATGAAATAAAAGTGCATTTTATATAAAGGGAGTCCTTTTTGTTATCTTTAATCTAAAATTTTGTTTAAAAAAATTTTAACATTTTGATTTCAGTTATTTTTTAAAGCTTTATATAAAAGTGACTTTTTTGTAAATTCATTCAAATCAAAATCTATATATATATATATATATATATTCGGCAGGTATGTCCGTCACGCTTTATTTGGACAACTTCCAATTGGGATTTTGAAACCAAATTTTATATGCTTAAGTAGGACTTTCTAGGTCAGCGTTTTCCAAATTGTGAGGCGAGCCTCACTAGGGAGGCGTGTATTCGTTTAAGGGGAGGCGCGGATATCAGCCACAGCGAGTAATTACTTCTTAGTGGTGCCCTCGGGGCTTGGCGTAGAGGTTAGCGTGCTAACCTCGTATACCAAACGTCGCGGGTTCGGACCCCAGGCAGCCCGATGATTTTATTTAAGCCACTTGGATACCAAATGGCCTAAATAAGAATTTCTGAACCCAAAATAATATATATTCATAACGGTTATCGTGTAAAGTCTTAAATGGCCTAAGTTGCCGAAAATACTGTGTGAATGTGAGTGTGAATGAGAAAAAAGTGTGAATGTTAAAAAAAAAAATACTTCTTAAGTTGTATAAATAAAATAATAAATATTATAATAGTTTGTAGGGCTATTAATAAATTTGTTAGCAATAAAAATTTTTGTTTGTAAATGGGAGAGGAGGGAGGTCATACGATTAAATATTTTTATGAGAGGAGTGGTAACCTAAAGTTTGGAAACCACTGTTCTAGGGATTATAGGAAAATTATTTTCGTCCCGAAATCCCAATAACTTTTTGAGTTATTAATTGCTGAAGTAACGATTTTTTACTTTCTCTTACCTATGTATATATGTAATATATATATAGAGAGAAAGTATTGGTTTCATGTCAAAAATTCGATGTCGAGATTTTGATGGATCTTCACGTTTTGAGGTCCCCTGAATCCAAAAAAGTGGTTTTCGCGACATGGTCTGTCTGTCTGTCTGTCTGTGTGTGTTCAATTTTAAGCATGAAGGAATTGAGCTATGAGGCTGAAATTTTATATTTAAGTTAAACACCCCCCGGGACCGACAAAATAAGCTTTTAATCAAAATCGGCCAAAAAGTACTAGTACTTTACTGATGTACTTTTTCAGTTTTTTTCGATTTTCTCAAAATTCGCTCTAACGATTTTGATCAAAATTCAAAAATCAATTATTTTTTAGATGCTCTTTCAAATGTATATTCTCGTTTTGCCCTCAAAATTGTTTGAAGCACACTTTACTCTTGTGCTTCATAGGAAAGATAGGAGAAATAAATGGTTGCCATGGTAACCGAATTTAAATCTTTTTTCTTTTTATTAAATTAAAAATCAATTATTATTTAAACGCCCATTTTTTTTTTTCGGAGAAAACATATCTCTCTCTCACAAAACTATCTTCTCTCTCTCTACTCTTTTTAAATTCCCTTTCCACCTTATCTTCGCATAGGCCTAATGTTAATTTCCTATAGGGATTTGTATGTTAATTTAGATTCAAAAGGGGGTCCCCTTTGGAACTTTTTACGCATTTAAAATTTTTTTTTCCAATTCTTATGAAATTTTGTATTTATTTACGAATCTAGGCTATATTGTGTATAAAATGTCCAAATATGAGATTAAAATTTTGAAAAATAACCATACCCAGACAGCCTGGAATATTGCAGCAATATTGCAGAAATATGGCCAATCTTGCTCAATATTGAAAATATTGCAGCAACATTGATGCAATATTGCAGCTCAAACAGCAACATTCCAGCAATATTGCCGCAATATTACTGCAATGTTCCAAAAAAGGCGGACATAGGAATATTGCAAGAATATTGCTTCAATGTTGCTGCAATATTCCTAGCTTGGAATATTGCCGCTGCAATATTGCAGCAATGTTGCCAATATTTTGCAAGATTTGCAATATTGATGCAATATTCCTGCAATATTGGCAATTTATGCAAGATTCGCAATATTTCTGCAATATTGCTGGAATATTCCAGGCTGTCTGGGATAGTTTATTTCAAGCAGTCAACATTTAAAATGCAAGTTTGAAACTAAGGTGCTATGGGAAACTAAATATATCTCGACACAAAAAATCTGGTGTGACCAGCACAGTGCACAACTTTCTCTTACCGAAGGGTAAGAGAAAGTTGTGTGCTGTGCGCCAGTCACACCAGATTTTTCTATAAGAAATGTATGAGGAAACATTTATATATTCTTTGCATTTATGTATTCAATGAATGTAAACAAATCCTCAAGCAGATACTGAATTGGAATTTTTTTTTTTAAACATTCACACTTTTTTCTCATTCACACTCACACACACATTCACACAGTCTTTTTGGCAACTCAGGCCATTTAAGACTTTAGACGATAACCGTTTTAATATATATTAATCTATTGTGGGTTGAGGCATTTCTATTTAAGCCATCTGGTATCCAAATGGCTTAAATAAAATCATCGGACTGCCTGGGTCCGAACCCGCGACGTTTGGTATAGGAGGTAGGCACTCTACCTACTACGCCAAACTCGGGGGACTGAATTGGAATAATAATAAGTAAATAATTTTTTCATAAATAATAAAAGGCGATGCAAATATTTAAACAACCAAAAAAGGAATATTTTAAATTTATTATTAGAAAAAGAATTTTTTTTTCTCTCCCATCGTTTAACGATCATCAGTCATGCAATTCCTGTATTGATCTTATCATGTTTTTTTTTTTTCATTTTCTCAGAAAGAAAGAAGATTGAATCGATTGAGTTAGAAAATCGCGTAGGTATTTGTTTATTCCTTTCTACCGTATTAATATTATAAATTTAGAACGGTTTGCACACCATCCCTCTCTTAATTTCCATAATGGAGAACTCTAATTACGAAATTTGGATTAAATTCTCTCTCTATTTCGATGTTAAGCCCCATTTGTACTGTACGTTGTAAATTTTATTGCAATGTGTTTTTTTTAACTTTTCTTTCTTTATTAGCCGCGGTGCCTGCCTCTCGGCTTTGCCCACCTGGCCCCCCCCTTCAGCTGGCTCTGGCTTTTCTTAATTATAAAAAAAAAATTATTTGTTTTTTAACACTCACACTTCACCTCCCATTCACACTCACACTCACATAGTCTTTTCGGCATCTTAGGCCATATAAGACTTTGACGATATCCCTTGTTATTTAAAATATATTTTGGGGATCCAGGCATTTTTATTTAAGTCATCTGGTATCCAAATACCCTAAATAAAATCATCAGACTGCCTGGGGTCCGAACCCGCGACTTTTGGTATACGAGGTTAGCACGCTAACCCCTATAACAAACCCGGAGGGCAAAAAAATTTTATTGTTACTACGTATTCTAATTCTAATCCAGTGCCTACTTGAGGATTTGTTTACATTCACAGAATACATCAATGCAAAGAATACATAGATATTTCTCTATACAATTCCTATGGGAGAAATCGTAACTTTAAGAATCAATAACTCAAAAAGTTATAGGAATGCCGAGTATTTTTCCTGGACTCTCTATAAGACTTCAAAATTTCGTTTCAAGATTCCAACGGGAAGTTGGTCAAACAGAGCGTGACAGACGGACACTCCTCTATTATACGATATATATAGATTTCTTATTTCCTTTGAAGTTTATCACTCAATGAGGCAAATATTTTGCAATAACTCTTGCTGCCCAGAGTTATAGCTTCAAAGTTATATAGAGGTACAGTGGAATTCGGATATTTCGTAGCCCGATTATTCGTATTTCGTACAAACTTGCCGGTTCACAGAGAAAATCCCTATAACTGGTTCAAAAACAATCGCATTTCAGTCCCCTCGGTAATTCGTATTATTTTTATACTTAAAACGCCTTCTAATTCGTATTTGCAGCTTAAAGAGATTCATTCTGTTTTCAAGAGGGGGGACGAGAGAGACAAGTTGTTTTCGTTCATTCGTTTTACTTGCCAATGAAAGGAAACGAGGAGAGAAAAGAGGGAAATTGAGAGCTTCTCTTACATTTCTTCTTTCCTTTCTACAATTGCAGTCTTCGTATTAGTACGTTTTTTGATTTTTTTTTTTAAATTTTGTATTCCCGATAATTCTTAACAAACCGTCGGTCTCGTGGTTAGGACCGCGCAAAATAATCGATTATTGACCGATTATTCTCTTAAAAAATATCGCTTCCCTAAAAAAAAGATGTTTTCCACGGGAAGGAAAAAACCTTTCCGCAAAAAATTTTGCTAGGAAAAAAAGAAGGTATAATCGATTATTTTTTTTCATAATCGATTATTTTTCCCATGATTGAATCTATCGATTATTTTTCTCATAATCGAAATAATCGATTTTTTTTTTAACATAATCAATACTCCTATCGTGGCCTTAGGAATTTCTACTGTATTTGAATTCTTGAATTGATGAGAAATGAGACATTTTCAGGTGTAGGCAATTGACAAGACAGATGATTAAAAAAAAACCCATCACGTGACACCAAACAGACTTGTGAATGAGCCTGCCTCCCTTTGATTCTTGTCCTTTCCCTCTCCCTAAATTTCTTCCCCTCGACTTCTGGTCTATTATACGGACAATAGAAAGGGGTGAAATGATCAAAACCAAAACCATACAATTATTATTTCTTCTAAGGGGGAGACTTCGTCAAATCTAATTGAGTATAAAATACATTTTCTAGGTCAGCCTAGGAACGGAAAGGCTCGTAATAAAGAAATATACAAAATGATGCGGAAAGGCAGTTTAAGGCGGTGATTCTCAACCACTGTGTGCCGCCAAATTTTAGAAATGTATATAGTAAAAAGTATAATGCTTTTTTGTATTAGGTAGGCTTACGTGTAAGGTTTAATTTAAAGAAAATCAACATAAAAAAGGCCCCCGAGTTTGGCGTAGTATGTAGCGTGCCTACCTCCTATACCAAACGTCGCGGGTTCGGACCCAGGCAGTCCGATGATTTTATTTAAGCCATTTGGATACCAGATGGCTTAAATAGAAATGCCTGAACCCCCAATAGATTTATTAATTACAACGGTTATCGTATGAAGTCTTAAATGGCCAGAGTTGCCGAAAAGACTGTGTGAATGTGTGTGTGAGTGTGAGTGTGAATGAGAAAAAAGTGTGAATGTTTTTTAAAAATAAAAAAAAAAAAAACATAAAAAAGAAAATCTGGTTGGACTGCACACAGCTTTCTCTTACCTTCGGTAATCGAAAGTTAGTTCTGTGCTTGTCACACCAGATTTTTTTTGTACATATATTTAGTTTCCGACAGTATGGTACATTCGAATTTCAAGATGTAAAATTTATATGGGGAAATATTTATATTTTGTTACCATGGCAGCCATTTCTCCTATCTTTTCTATGAAGTACAAGAGTAAAGTGGTCTTCAGAAGATTTCAAATGGCAAAATGAGAATATACATTTTAAAGAGAATCTAAAAATAATTGATTTATGAATTAAAAAAAAAATCGTTGGAGCGTATTTAGAGAAATTCGAAAAAAAAACTGAGAAAGTGCATCAGTAAAGTACTAGTACTCTTTGGTCGATTTTGTTCAAAAGCTTCGTGTCACGTCCCATGGGGGGTGCCTAAGTTTACATACAGACAGACAGACCATGTCGCAAAAAGCACTTTTTTGGATTCAGGGGACCTCAAAACGTGTATATCCTTCAAAATCTCGACATCGAATTTTTGACATGATCGCAATACTTTCTCTCTCTCTATTTATTAACATATATAGAGGTAAGAGAATGTAAAAATAAGTCAGTGTATTCTAAAGACAATAAGACAGAAAAAAAAAAAATTATTATTTTTAAAATCGAGAGAATATTGAAAAGAAAATAATTAATAGCGGTATAAAATAAATAAATAAATACGATTATTTATTTGTCTCTCCCATCCAAGAGAGAGCATTAATTGGTGTCACTTAACACAAGTGAAATCATTCTCTCTGGGTCTAATGAATATTTTATTTCGACGATTGATTTGCAATAGAGATAATAAAATTTCTTAGAAAAAGGCTTTAATAGTTATTTCCAGAAATAGCCAGCATCTCTCGCCGGAGACAATGCCTGGAGGGGAGGTGCACGCGTGGCGCCCTCCGCGCGTCGTTTCTTAAGCTCGAATTATAAAAAATAAAAACTCTGCTAAACACAGATCGAGACTGTTATGGTGCGCGTCTCAAGGTGCTGATTTTCAGAGGTTGCGTTCATAATTTTGAAGCTATCGACCTCAAATCTTTTTTAAATTAAAGCTCTTTAACCTTCCGTCAGGCGCGGTCTATTTCACGAGAGTAGACGCGGTGTGTCAATTTGATACCGCTACTTGTAGGCTGGTGAAGGAATTGTATTTGTTTTATTAGGAAAATAATAACATACTACGTTAATTTCAGGGGGGGGTTCGTTGGTGTAGTGAGCTAGGGTGTCGGCTTCTAATGAGTTGTGTGTCTTCGTGCACGAAAGCACCTCGGATAAATAAACGGGGATGCCGATAGGAATTTCAAATAAATAAATAAAAAAAAAATCTGGTGTGACTGGCGCACAGCACACAACTTTCTCTTACCTTCGGTAATCGAAAGTTGTGTACTGTGCTTGTCTCACCAGATTTTTTGTGTCGACATGTATTTAGTTTCCGACAGTAGGGTACATTCGATTTTCAAGATGTAAAATTTATAAGTATGACAAAATATTTATATGTTGTTACCATGGCAACCATTTCTCCTATCTTTCCTATTAAGTATATACAAGAATAAAGTGGTCTTCAGAAGATTTCAATCACAAAATGAGAATATACATTTTAAAGAGCATCTAAAAAATAATTGATTTTTGAATTTAAAAAAAAAAATCGTTGGAGCAAATTTTGAGAAAATCGAAAAAAACTGAAAAAGTGCATCAGTAAAGTACTAGTACTAGTACTCTTTGGCCGATTTTGTTTAAAAGCTTCGTGTCACGTCCCATGGGGGTGCCTAACTTAAATATAAAATTTCAACCTCCTAGCTCTTTTCGTTCTTGAGATATTTTGTTCACAGACAGACACACAGACAGACAGACCATGTCGCGAAAATCACTTTTTTGGATTCAGGGGACCTCAAAACGTGAAGATCCATCAAAATCTCGACATCGAATTTTTGACATGAAACCAATACTTTCTCTCTATATATATATTACATATATACATAGGTAAGAGAAAGTAAAAACTATTTATATTCGCCTTTCTCCTTATGTAAGTAATAATACCATACTTTACTTTTTATGTTTTGAACATATATTTAAATTCTGCATGTGAATTGAAGTATAAATACAAATAAATAATAAGGCGCAATTTATCAAACTGAATAAACTGTCAATAACCTAGGGCTACACTGTAATAGCTGATTGTAAAGAACTAAAACTTAGGAAGCTACTAGTGAGTAGAGGTCGTTAGGAAGAGCCAATTTTCTACTCTTTGGTATCCAAATGGCTTATCTTAAATCAGCGTTTTCCAAACTGTGAGGCGCGCCTCACTAGAGGGCCGTTCATTAGTCTAAGGCAGTGGTTCCCAACCTGGGGGCGATCGCCCCCAAGGGGGCGATTTGGGTTTTCAGGGGGGCGATAAATAAGCGGGGGGCGATTGGGGGGCGATGAGTATTCAAAGAGAGAAAAATTATTAGTTTACTAAAATTTAAAAAAATAAAAATCAAAGAGAAAAATCTCCTATTTACAGGATAGTCAGAATAGAAGAGGACAAAATATTATCATAAAAATAAAATAGTCTGAAGATAATTCCAATCTAGAATTGAAACGTCACTTTTAGCTCAAATCTTAGATTTCAATTAAAAAAAAATAATTTTCTTGAATTTTTTTTTCTCATGGGGCCCGGGCCCTTTAAGCTCAAATCAAGTTTGATCTTGTTCACGACTCAGGATAGCTAAAAACGCAGATTTCAGTGGGTAATTTTCAAAAAATTTTCCATACCCCCAGATTCCCCCGGAAATTCTCTGTCCGGATTTGGCCTCGATAAATTAAAACTTTGTAACTCTTTGTTTAGGAAATTTTGAAAAAAATTTATATAACTTTATTTAAATAAATATTGTAAGCTATGTATATATATACCTATAACTATTTCAAAAGTTGTGTCAAAAACTGTGTAAAAAAGTGTTGACATGAAGGCCACAATAGCCTTTTACATACTAAAAAAGAAAACTTATTACTAAGTATTACTAAGTAGCCCCGGGGCCCGTCAAGTCTATCTGCGGTCCTGTATATAGACCTACGGTAATAAAATTGTTTAAAATAATAAAACTGCTTTATTATTTACACTTTACTTCAAATTAAAATTAGGCATACAATGAAAATGTAAAGGGGGGCGATAGGTGTTAGTCAACCTCCAGAAAGGGGCGATGGGTCAAAAAAGGTTGGGAACCACTGGTCTAAGGGGAAGCGCGAATATTAGCCACAGCGAACAATTTTCCAAACTCAGCCAAAATTATTTCTTTTATTGTGACGTTTAGGCCACTAGTCTAGGCCATATTCAGGGCCGGAGGCGACAATAAATGAAATTTTAATTTTGAAATTAAAATTTCATTTATTGTCGCCTCCGGCTCTTAAGAAGGCCGAAACGTCACAATAATTTTGGCTGCATATGACTAGGAATTTTTTTTTTTTTTGACTCCGCTTTAATATAAATTTATATTTTTTAGCATTAAAAATTTTTCTTTTTGTATTATTTTACAAAATGGGGGAGGGGGGAGGCGCCATATGGTTAAATATTTTTTAAGGGAGGCGTTGTAACATAAAGTTTGAAAACCACTGGCTTAACTAAAATCATCGGACTGACTTGGATTTGAACCCGCGACCCTTGGTATACATGCCCAGCACGCTAACCCCGAGGGCTCATTCCTTCTTCATGCGTGAATGTAACGACCGGTCATCTATAATGAATCTGCGATGGACGTTCTCAAAGATTATTTTAATATTTTATTTATTTATTTACTAATTGAGAAATTCACCCCCATCTTGTTAAACAGAGAGATTGTTATAGAGACTATCTCTCTTTAGAGAGCGAGATATGCGCAGGCAGGGAGCCCTGGGCCAGGGATCGATTCCCGGGGCGCGAGTTGTTGTTGTTCATGGCTGAAAGAGAGACGACGATGATGATGATGATGATGTGCGCGCGCGTCATTGCTTCTTGTACCGCGGCGGCAGCGGCGGCGGAGGCGACTGCCGCGACCCCAATGACCCGCCCTCCGCGGCGGTCATGCTCCGCCCCCACCCCTCCGCGACCACGCCCCTCCCCTCCTTGGAGCCCCCGCTAATCCGACGCAGGCGCTTCTCATCGCCCAACGCCCATTGGCCCCACCCAGAGTTTGCGCGGGATTAGCCTAAAGGATTAGCTCTTTGGTCCATCCTCCTTTCACCTGGTGCCGCTTGCTTGCTTGCTTGCTTTTATATCCCCCCTCCTCTCTCTCTCTCGCAACGACCTCTTTCTTCTTAGGTCTATCTACAATTCAAACAAGCCAAGAGAGAGTAGAGCTATAGCTAGGGGAGGGAATTGCTTTTTTTTTATTCTTCTAAAAGGAACTTAAGACGCGTTAGTAGAATTCAAGTCCATTCATTGTTAGATCTTCATCTCCATGTCCTCTCATTATTTTTTTGGATAATTCTTATCCCGATTATCGTATTTCCGGCTAATTCTGTATAAATTTTCCAATAGCCAGAGAAAATCCCGATAACTGATATAAAAACAATACATTTCAGTTCCCTCGGTATTTTGTTTTATTTTTTTGCTCGAGGTCACTTAGAACGTCTTCTAATTTGTATTTGCTTCTTAAAGAGCTCGTTCAGGGCTGAAACTAAATCTCCTTAAAATTTTCTATACAAAATTCATATCATTTTACCTTTTTTTTAGGAAATCTTTTTGTTAATTGCCGCCCCCTGATATCTGCCCCCCGGGGCACATGCACCCACTGTCCCCCCCCCTAGATCCGGCCCTGAGCTCGTTAATTCGTACACAGAGACAAGTTCTTGTTCATTCTTAATATTTTCATTGAAAGGAAATGAGGAAAGAAGAGAGGCAAATCGAGCCTCTCTTACATTTTTTTCTTTCCTTTCTACAATTATCTACAACTACAATAGCTCTTTTTGTTCATAAGATATTCTATCAGTTCTTTAAGATGTATTTTTTCAGTTTTTTTTTCGATTTTCTTCAAAATTCCCTCTAACTGTTTTGATTTTCGGGAAATGCTGTGCTTACAAACGTTTAGTGAGGGACAATATCAAGTCCCACCTATGCATTTTCTACTTGTGATTATTTAATTGTTTTTATAAAAGAAAATGAAAATCTTTATTGGAAATTTTGTAAATTTGAACCATGAAAGTTTCCATTAAAAAATATATAAAATAAATAAATAAAATAATAAATACACTTCTATACCTCTATATATAGAGCAGGCCTATATTTCTAAATAGGCTAAGAAGACTGTAAACTAGAGGCGTAATAAGTTCCAGATTGGAAATTTATTTAAAAGCTAAAATGAGGTATTTCAGACGTTAATAATACATTCATATGCTGATTCAGACGAGATTTTTTATCAAATTAAATTGATAAGATTTAAACTTTCGACCGTTGGTTCTCGTTGAAACATTTTGTAAATTAAAATTAAATATACAAATTAAACACTAGGTTATTTGTTTCAAAGGTTTTATTAATTAAAAAATTAACATTTGATACGTATTTCGACAATTCCTTGTAATCACTTCTGATGATGACAAGGAATTGTCGAAATACGTATCAAATGTTAATTTTTTAATTAATAAAACCTTTGAAACAAATAACCTAGTGTTTAATTTGTATATTTAATTTTAAATTAAATTGACTTTGCAACTTCTTTTTTGAATTTTAAATTGTGTATTAATTCTAGGTAGGCCTATACTGTATATACAAAAAAATACTAATCAAATTTGTAGATCTATTATTAAATTGTAGGTCCTGAGGATGATGAATGCATCGAAACTGATACTTGTACAAGGCAGTTGACCAATAATAACTAAATAACTAAATTTAAAATAGAAACAACGTTTTTATAATTTTTTTTTTTTTTTGACCGAACATCAGTCTTAGGAAGCAAACTCGAAACAGCAGGCAGTCTTCTCTCTGAATTGCGGGTCAGTTGAAAAGTATCTATATTAAAGGGAATGGAAAGGAATATTACTTGAATCACTCACTATCCGATGTTGTTCTGTCTGAAAGCGCGACGAGGGGGTGGTGGGGGAGTCCCTCCTCCCAGACCATTTAAAACTATAGGAAAGCAATCGGGACGGTAAAGGAGCTAAAGGAAATATTAAACTCGCTCGCTCTCTTCATCATTTTATTTAAAATTCTCAAAACAGAAATGTGCTAAAACAATTGAATCAAAATATTTTGGTTAATTTATTTTATCTCTATTTAGTGTCAGCAACTGACAAGTTGTAATCACTCCGGGTAATACTGGGGTGGCTTACCATTTGCTTGCTCAGATAATAATTATATAAATTTTAAAAAATCTGGTGGGACTGCGACACAGCACACAACTTTCTCTCACTTTCGGTAATCGAAAGTTGTGTACTATGCAACACCAGGTTTTTCGTGTCGAGATATATTTAGTTCCCGACAGTACGGGACTTTCGATTTTGCAAGATGTAAAATTTATAAGTATGGGAAAATATTTATATTTTGTTACCATGGCAACCATTTCTCCTATCTTATCTATGAAGTAACAAGAGTAAAGTGGTCTTCAGAAGATTTTAATACCAAACGTCGCGGGTTCGGACCCAGGCAGTCCGAGGATTTTTATTTAAGCCATTTGGATACCAGATGGCTTAAATAGAAATGCCTGACCCCACAATTGATATATTCTCTACAACGGTTATCGTCAAAGTCTTATATGGCCTAAGTTGCCGAAAAGACTGTGTGAATGTGTGTGTGAGTGTGAGTGTGAATGAGAAAAAAGAGTGAAAGTGTGATTAAAAAAAAAAAAAAAGATTTTAATAACAAAATGAGAATATACATTTTAAAGACCATCTAAAAAATAATTGATTTATGAATTTAAAAAAAATCGTTGGAGCAAATTTTGAGAAAATCGAAAAAAAACTGAAAAAGTGCGTCAGTAAAGTACTAGTACTCTTTGACCGTTTTTATTATTTTTTTTTTTTTTACAAAAAAACATTCACACTTTTTTCCCAATCACGCTCGAATTCACACACACATTCACACAGTCTTTTCGGCAACTCTGGCCATTTAAGACTTTATACGATAACCGTTATTATATAAATATATTTATTGGGGTCCAGGCACTCTTATTTAAGCCATTTGGTATCCAAATGGCCCGATTTTGTTTAAAAGTTTATTTTTCACGCTCCAGGGGGTGTTTAATTTATAAAATTTAAGCATCATAGCTTAATTACTTTATGCTCAAAATTGAACACAGACACACATACCATGTTGCGAAAAGCCCTTTTTGAATTCAGGGGACCTCAAAATGTGTATATCCTTCAAAATCTCGACATCGAATTTTTGACATGATCGCAATACTTTTTTTTTTCTCTCTCTATTTATTAACATATATAGAGGTAAGAGAAAGTAAAAATAAATAGAGTTGCGGTCAGTGTATTATTTTAAGAGAGAAAAAAAAAATTATTTTTTTAAAATCGAGAGAATATCGAAAAGAGAATAATTAATAGTGGTATAAAATAAATAAATATATACGATTATTTATTTGTCTCTCCCATTCAGAGAGAGCATTATTTGGTGTCACTTAACAACAAGTGAAATCATTCTCTCTGGGTCTAATGAATATTTTATTTAGACGATTGATTTGAGATAGAGATAATAAAATTTCTTGGAAAAAAAGGCTTTAATAGTAATTTCCAAGAATAGAAGCATCTCGCTGGCCGGCGATAATGCCTGGAGGGGAGGTGCAGGCGCCACTTCCCCTCCGCGCGTCGCACAGTGGGCTGAAATCGAAAAAAAAGCGGCCATAATTATCTTTTTTGGGCGGATTTTTACAAAATTAAAACTATACATACATAATCATATGTTCTTCTATACCCTTCAATATTTTCATATTTTACCATAAGGGGTTGAAATTACCCCTTGACAAAGTTGAAAAAAAAATTATGATGTGTGAAATATAAAGAAAAACATATGTCAAAAAATCAAAAAAAATATGCGTTTTACAAAAATGACATTTATTTTTACTAAAAACATACCTGGGGTGAACTACCCCTCACTGAAGGGAGCAAAAAATTTTTTTTTTTTTTTTGATAATTATAAGCAATACGTCTTTATATACATTTTAATGGATGCTGATTCCAAAGATGTTATCTATTTTTACTAAAAACATACATGGGGTGAACTACCCCTTACTCAAGGTGTTAAAAAAATTTTGCTTAGATAATTACAAGCAATATGTCTTTATATACATTTTAAAGGTCACTCGTTACGAAAATGTCATTTATTTTTACAAAATATATAGATGGGGTGAACTACCCCTTACTGAAGGAAGCAAAAATTTTTTTTTTTTTTTTGGTAATTACAAGCAATATGTCTTTATATACATTTTGATGGATACTGATTCCAAAGATGTCATCTATTTAAAAAAAAAAACATGCATGGGGTGAACTACCCCTTACTCAAAGGGTCAAAATTTTTTTTTTTTTTTGTATATAAGCTTATATAAGCAATACGTCTTTATATACATTTTAATGGATTGCTGATTACAAAGATGACTATTTTCTCTTCCCTCAACATTGGGGGAGGGGGCTCGAGCCCCTTGGGCCCCTTGGAATCGGCTTCTATGTCTCTGTCATTATACTTAAATAAAAATTATTTGCTAAAAAATAAATTACTATATTCTAGCCACTAACTTCTGATTTATGTTCCTGTTTACCACTGTCTCTCGCTGATTGGCCAGAGACAGAGGAAGTGGAGTCAGTGAGGGAAATTTAAAACTTTAAAATTTTGTGCCGAAGGCGAGCAATTGCAAAATTTTCAAACAGTGAACAAGAATAAATTTGATGCATTTGCTCGCCGAAGGCATGTAAGGGGGGTCCAGGGGGCTTTACCACTTGTATACAAAAATAATATAGTTATTTCAATAATATTAATAAGAATATGAACAAGAAAAAATGAAATTTTCAAATATTGAATATTCCCTTTTAAAAGATTATTTTTTCAAAAGATTACAAAATTTGAGGCCCCCCTTCAAATTTTATGGTCATTCTAATAATAGCCAGATTTTATTTTGTCCGTCAGCCTTTTGTCACGTTTCAATATTATCTGTAAAGCAGAGAGAAGTTCATATGGTTTGAAGGAAATCATTTGTTTTTCTGCCGATTTAATTATAAAAAAATTAATAAAAATTTTTCGGGCAAAATCGGGGAAAAAGTTTCGATGCAATTATGTTCTACATGTATTCTAGTTTCAGAATCTATTGAGTTTGTTAGAAGGCAAGAGGATGCCCATATACTTTTTTGAAATTGAAAAAAAATTTATATTGCTTTTTTTTTACTTACAAAAAAAATTTATTTTAAAATAAATAACTGAAATACAAGAAAAACAAAAATATATTCAGAAAGAAGATTAATTTATCTATGATTCAAAAAAAAATTCATTAAAATTGGATCAATATTAATACATGAAAAAAATTTCTGAATATCGACTTAAAACGCAAAGAAAAGTTTGTAAGTTTTCTTGCCCACTTTGGCGCTCTATAACTCTGGTTTGAGTTGGGTAAAAAAAAAATGAATTATTGTACTGAGGTCCACATATAGTCTATTATTAGTGTGCAAAACGTTGTTTTTATATTTTTGCATCTTAATATTTTAACGTAAATTGAAATCGTGCATAGAATAGACCTAATTGTAAATTGTATTAAAATTAAAATTCGTTAAAATATTAATACGTCCATCTGTATTTATTTGACGATTGGTTGTTCTAAGGACGCGACTAGCGTCCGAAACGTCGACGATCAAATAAAGAAAAATCCGATAGAAATTGATTTTATTTTAACTGATTTTATTTTCCCTGGTCGCCATACAATAATGGATGTTTCGTGAGTTCGAAAATTGGAAGTCATTAATTAACTAAGAATATAAAAGCGGATTCAATTTTTGGATACTTACTAGCTTACTAATTTTTTTATTTAATTCAGCTGCATTTGCTCCTTCTATTCTATCGACAGTTCATCGGAACGAAAGAATAAAAAGGTTGGAACCGCTGAGATATTGTATTTTAAAGATAATTCTGGAAGGTCTTCAGCTGGGCAGTATTTGCAAATTTGACAGTCTGAAATAAACTTGTTATATAAAGATTTGGTTTTAAAGAATTAACCTTCTTTAATTACAATATAAAAAGACTAAGATGAAATCCAAAATTTACTTTTTGTTTCGAAAATTTCAAATAAATATAATTTTTCTATCTCATGGAGTGTGAAATATTGAAATATCTCAAGTCAAATATTTGAACTGAATCACAAATTTCCACACCTGATAATAAAAAGTAAATTTGGAGAAACACTCCTAGGATAATTTAAAATATACATATTAAACAAATAGAATACACAATATTTTACATATTTCAATCTATCTAGATTTCATTGTAAACTTTTTAATACATAGCCTTCCTCAGGCAGTCTAGAGAGCTTCTCTTACCTGGCCTCCCCTTTATTATTTGGCTTTCCCAAAAAGCAATATTAAAGGGACATCACCCTTTGTCACCATTCTCCGTCAGGGGGATATTGTAATTATAACAATTTATTACTCAGAAAGAAATAGTAATATAGGCAAGAAAATAATTTTCCCTTTAATCTTTAGAAGGCCCTCTTTGAACATTTAAAACATTCCTTCAGATGGTGAAGATATCCAAGAGACAGCAAACAGTCCTTAGAGAAGTTATATATATATATATATATATATATAAATTAAAAGTGAAATACCTTTTTTAATTCAGGTTGTTTTGCAAGTTCTTCTATAACTTCATTCATTAGGGGACATTGTTCTGCCCATTCAGCATAAAAATGTACTACCACAAGTTCAGGGAGAACTAAAATTTTAAGAAAAAAATTAATTAATAACACAATTATATTTTAAGGGAGGCTGTCTTAGAGGCATATATCTATCATATTAGCTTGCTCAATATCTGTCACATAGAATAGAGCAGTGTTTGCCCTCTATAAAAGGATAACCAAAAACGAATGCATTGGATCGTTTAGTTTTTATGAACATATGTATATACATTATTAGAGATTTAAGCATGTAATGATGATAAAAGAGGGTATTAGTTAATCGGAGAAAGGTGGGGTTAAATGCGTTGATTATTAAGAATAACTTGACGTTTTGAGTCTCAATTTTCAAAGAGTGTCATGTGATTAGAAAGTGATGATGGTTTATTTTGGCACTGAAGGTTGGTTTTGCCTGTGAGATCTAGTAAATGATTGATTAGGTGTGATTGTATTATATATATAAATATATATACACCCCATAAATACTCTCAGTTTCTGCCTAAGACGATTAGGACTTTTGATATGTAACATATTAGCTAATTACATATTAGTTTTCATTACAGTAGTATCAACATTATTACATTGTCAGTCTAGGTGTTAAAGTGAAGTGGAAGGACAAAGAGAATTGTTTCGTTCAAAGATATCCCATTGGTAGACATAGAAAAAATTTTGCTCTCTGATAAGATAATATTATCTGCAAAGGGCAGATTCAATAAACAAAATGGATTTGATATACGCCCACAAAAAAGTTGGAATAAAACTTTGCTCTTGCTCATATTGCACGTATGAGACAAGTTTAACTGGAAGCAAATGATAGCTATTCACTCAAACGGTTATCCAGAATTAAATCATATGATTTAAAATTGACAGTATGGTGGCTGAAAATAAAAAGTTTAATTGGGTATTTACAAAGACCAGTGACAAAATTTTACTTTAGAAGAGGAGGACCCTTATTATACATACGTGACAATATTTTGGTATGACTGGGAATATAGCCAAGTA